>ML835401.1:34355-48390 GCA_009831015.1 Picea engelmannii | reverse complement strand
AGCTTTCTAACGATCAGCACCGCACTAAAATCTAATCTTTGGTTTGTAAGTTATGGCCTCTTGAAGTTACCTGGGCATCATTAGTTGGGGTCTTCGACGTTTGGCATTGAACACATATTTTTCCTAATCCCTGAAGTACCGAAATCTCTCCATGTGGCCTTGTCCATTCGATGATTGGTGTTTGGTGTTTTACGTCGAGTGTCCCTTTCTTTCAGCGTTCAACATTCGAAAATCGATGGTCGATTTCCTACGCTTTCGACGTTTCAAAAATCAACAATCTCGTTGAACATCCCTTTTACCATACTATGCCCAAATCTCCTAAACTCCCAAAATATTGCCACGTGGCCTTGGCCCTTCAGAGATCGACATTCGACGTTTTATGTTCGGTGTTCCTATATTGTACCACACCCCACATATTTCAAACTCCCAAATTTATCCAAACTCCTGGAGTCCCGAAGATGTTTTCAACCATGTTTTCCAGGTGGGCATGAACTAGAAGCTGACACGCGGTGCAGACCAGGGGTGACACACATCCTCGATAGGGGGTGACACATGTCTTTCTCTAACAGACATAAGGGGTATGTGAATCTTCCATATATGGGTGACATGTGGCGCATGTAATGTGGGTCCACATCACCTTGAATGACATCGGGATGCCACATCATCTTGGACTGATAGCCGCCCAGACCTTCGATCTCATGGTTAGTATGATTTCACATAGATCCATAGATATATGGCCCCCGTTACTTTGTGGCTCCGGGATTCAGATTTTTCCAACTCCTCTCATCACAAATTACCGAAGAGATAAGTCTACGGACTCTCTAATCTAGCACCAAGTGTCCTCATCCTACCAATGGTCAAGATTCATTCCGGCGTTCATGACTTCGGTAGTTTTCACATTTTGTAGACTCTTGGCCAGGTTCCTCTGGATTACGAAGTTTGCAAACTATAGGATCGCTTGACATGTACCCACTCATCCAACGGTCCTATTTCAATGGAAAACTTTTGATAGTGGACAAGTAGGACCACGTGTCACTCCACGACGCGTTCCCAATCGATTGGGTAATCGAGGGTGGTTTCTTAGATTGACAAGCCATTTCACTTCCCCAGTTAGGAATTTGGGAGTTCGACGTGTATCTCTCGACTTGTATAGCTCCGAGGGAAACTCATGTGTCCCTATATCACCAAATACCCAGACTTCTGGATAACAATTGATCTGTGGTCATGTGTCCCTCCTTTTTCAACGATCCCGATTTACTCTATGACTCCAACATTTAGGATTTTTTGGCAATAGACTACTCATATTCTCCCGAAGTAGGACTTCGCCAAAACACTTAATGCTTCCCTTCCTAAGTCTAATCTAATGGCTGAGAGGGATCTATGTTGGATCCCCATATTGATGACCCTCGTCAATTCGTGACTTCAGCCTTCAACTATTTTAGAGGGTTGCAAAATAATAAGTTATGAAGTTCCAAGGCCGAAAGTGCTAGCCCATTTTGGACTAGCACAGGGTTCCTAGGCCCTTATCACATGGGTCTCTTGGAAAATCTTGTGGGCTAAGCGCTAATCCATTTTTTAGAAAATGGGCATGAGCCCTCACTTAGATGGGTGGATAGCATGAAGGGAAAATTCCCTTCTCCCACAGAGATGAACTTGACATTCTCGTTAAGGAGAATTTAGATGATCAACAAGACTTATGTGTTTTAGTTACTCCTACCCCAAATCTCTTGCGGACTCACATCGCATGACTCTCTAGTAGCTAAACTGAGATAAATCAAAGATCATATAGATATAATGGTTTACAGAAAACAAAGAGCATTTCTCATAATTTTTCAAATATTTAAATACTTAATCATAAACATAGACATTTCATCATCACATCCAATATATTACACATAGTATGAAAATACTTATCAGAAATGGAAAATGTGAAGGAACTGTTGAAAGAGGTTCCCATTTCCACCCAACCATAGGCACATCCACTCCTATTGGATTTACCACTCGCCACCCCTGATCTATACCATTATGCTCTGAGAGTTATTATTTATCTTTTCTCCATGACAGTCAGGGACAAAGGTTACTCTCCTCCTCCCATAGGAAATTGGCAACCGGTTTTCTTTACTCCAAGAAAGGATGTCTGCACAAGTACTTCCTTAGTCACTCATCAACCTCATTTATCATCTTGTACCCAAACCCTCCCTGTGTCTTCTTTCATCCAAAATGAGCTTAGTTCTCATCTTTTCCTCTCAACTTTAGAGTCGAAGTATGCCTCCCTTCTCTTCTCAGGAGAGTGTTTTCTCTACTATGCTATCTTGTAGATCTGTCTCTATCCTCGAATTACCTCCTTTGTTTCCTTCCTCAACAAGGTTTCATGGGTCCAAATCTCAATTCATGTTCAGGCATGTATTCCTTACAGATAGGTACCCTGCCCCATCTCCTCATTAACTTTTGAGGATGGCCTTCCAACTACCAGCCTGACTGGTAATTCATTTCTGGGTTAGAGGATTGTTGAGCAATTACACCCAGTAGGTACTGGTTTGGTGAGGGTCATATCAACCATTATTGGTTTCCCCTCATCATATCTCTTATAGAATTCTCATCTATCTTGGCAAACTCCCCCCCCTCCCCCTTTCAACATTTATGCAACACATATTCAATTTCTATTAATAACAAAAAATTCATACATTGACCCTTTTTATACAAAGGCTCATCAAATCAACATTCACACATATTTAGTCTGCCATAGTCTCTTGGCCAGTTATATTTATATTTACAAGTTAGGGGAAACAGGGGTATTACACACACAAGCTCATCTCTTGCGTCACGCTTAGTTGTAATTCCTGTAATACATCTATTGGTTGGTGAGATAGCACTAAGTCAATGTGACCTAGTGCCCTCACCTATTCTTGCATGTCTTTTGTGGGGAACTCTACTACCCCTATTGCTAGCTTGATCAATATTCTCTTTCCTATGACTACTAATGATTGATAGGTTGTTGGCCCTACCTCCCCATCCTTTATAGTCATTTGTTCCTCCTCTGGCTATCACACTAGTGTGAGCTTGGTTTCTTCCAAAAATTGTCGTAACTTGGCCATATGCTCCTACATGTGTCTATGCATCTCTTCCTATGATTGGTTCATGTGTTGAAACATGTCATATATAACCTCATTCACTTTATCTCCTATATTCTCCAAATATTCCTCTATCAGGAATTGGATAGCCACTTCCTTAACAACTTTTCTCTTCGGTCGTTGATGGTAGGATTTCCTTATCTTTGGATCCTTTCTCTTTCTATTGGTGCACGATGTTATATGTTAAGTTGTTTCCTCTAGGCCCTTTCCTCTATCTCGATCATATCCTCCTTCTTCATCCTCATCGATCTCATGTACTTATAGGTTTTTTTTCTCTGATGGAATTATTTTTATTGGTGTAATCTTCCACTCATCATCCCAATCGACCACAATATGGCCCATCTCCTCCTTTATTAATCTCTATTGTGTTGGAAACCATTTTTGTTCTGGGTCCTTCTTTGCTTATACATACATGTGGTGATTCCCTTCCTTGAAGCGTGACATCGCCTTATATTCCTTGACCACCTATGGTGTTATGTGTGGTGTCCTCTCGATGTTGTCCCTAATAGTTTCCTTGTAAATATAAAATGAAATATTCTTGTCCATCTATCGCGCCTTGTGCATAGTGCATCGAAGGTTCTGATACTATGTGGCTAATCATTGTTTCTCCCTGAATCCCAAAAATTGTGTGTCATCTGGTTCTCTCCAAGCTAATAGCGCGATTAGAATCAGTAACCAAGAATAATGGAACTCGGTTCGCTTATCCAGCGCTTCCTGTTATAACCCTAAATTGCACCACACATGCTTACCTGGCATCAGGCCAAATCATCTCCCTTCATTGCCAAAACATCTGCTGAAGAACCTCTTTGAAAATCCTCTTGGGTCAAGGTACATGCACCCTAACCCACTACTGCATGCGGGTGAACGCTGGCAGGCCTACTACAACCCACGTTTACCTAACAAAATACAAAAATAGGAAAGTTGTCGACAGGACGAAAAGCTATGGGTCAGTTAACTAAAACTCTCGACCATGCATGGCCGAGAGTTCGTCCAAAACCCTAGCTCCTTCTAGCCTATAAAAGAAGGAGTAGGGGTACCATTTGGAGGAGGAAAATTATAGCGAAGAAACTCAACCCATTTGCCGAATCCATTGTCCCAACCCTTTAGCCTTTCCTCAAGCCTAAGGAGAATTAACGCAAAGCAGTTGGAGGACAAAAGAAGAGGAGGAGCCCAGTATCAGGATCAAGGAGTGGTGGCTGGTCTTGAGTTCGATTGTAAGTTGATTCATTTTGAAGATAATAAAAGAATACTTTTCCCATCCCAATGCATGAGTTATCTATGATTTGTGTAATTTATGCTTAATTTCTAACCCTCAAGTAGAAAAGTAGCATGCATGCGTAGTGTTTTGTCTTGATTGCAGGTTAACTTTGGAAGGAGCAGCGCAAGTAAGCGGGAAAAGTGCAACGAAGGATCTACACCAAACATCAGTAAAAAGGTTAGTAGTTCCTTTCCATGCATGTATCGTGAAAGAGGGGTTTAAGTTTTGGGTGGTAGGTTAAAAAGTCATTTCTTTAGGGTCAAAATATGCATGAAAGTCTGACCCTAGTTTGCTAGTCTGTAGGGTATATTTCCCAACAACACTTCCTCACAATCAATCAAAAATTGGTTTAATAAGAATGTGGCCCAATTCATTTGGACTCCCTCGATGCACCTTTCTGATGTTTTTATGACCGTTTATGGGACTTGATATTTTCTGCATTTTATTAAAACTTACAGGCTAAGGCTTGTGTCGCAAACCTTACTGTCAGATCACATATTATTGCAACATCCAATCTGCAATTTCCTTGAAATGTATGGAATTTATCCTTCATGCTCTCAGAGAAAGTCTTTTCATTCTTCTTGTCAAAGAACAATGATGTGGGGTTCTCCCCTTGGGACGAAAGACCAATAATGTGCATGATCAAATAGGTATCAATGGACACTGGACTTTCTAGCCATATGTATCCTCATGCATGAGAATTAGCAACATCTTTACAAATGCATTAATATCTTGGCTCCTTCCAAAGTGAGGTATGTAGAACAGGTTTAAAAGACCTGCTTTCTACAACCCCATATCCCAAGTTTGTGAATCGATGACTAGCATATGAGTCTCGGAACTAATGTACTTCTTCAGGAACTTGTTGGGAACTAACTCTGGAAAATTATTTTCATTTTTAATCTCATGGTCGACATAATTTAAAGCGGGTATCATACCTAACGTGTCCCCTTCCACAATGAATCCCTCTAGAAATTGGTGGTTCTACAAGTGGGTACTTTGTGTCCTTCTGTAGATTGACTTGTTTTGTGGATGGATTTCTTGGTGGTATACAGTATCTAGGTTATATTGATGTTGAGGAGGATTCCTCCTATGTCTCTTCCACTACCAACATCGTTTCACGTTTACCGCATGGTTTCTTCAGTACTTACATTGAAGATGATGTTTCCTTTGGTGGTGTCATCTTCCTCTATGACTGGTATCTATGTCCAACTGGATCTGTAACTCGGATCTGGAAAATTCATCTCTCTATCTGAATTCTAATTGACAATAACCTTCCTCTGTCGACCCTTTTCTTTCTTTTTATACCTCATCATCACATGTTAACATTCCTTCGCGCCTAAATTTTAAGTCTAATCCACTAGTGCTTTGCATTCATTACCTTCCTTAATGCTCCATTAACTCCATATCTCTGACAAATTATTCGTTTGATTATGCAATTTGTCAATATATTCTAGCCAATCTGCATTTATTTTTATGCAATGCCACTACTTCACCATCATGGTTTCTCTTTATTGTACATCCTGTCATGGATTGTATTAAAATCTCTTAATTGTCATCTGCACAATTTCTTTTCTCTGCATGATCTATTCTCTATGTGTGATATTTTCTCTCTGTGTGATATCTTCTTTATACATGATCTCTTCTCTTTGCACGATATCTTTTCTCTATGCAAACTTGCTTCCTTCATCTGGGTGGTCTTCTGCTTGCTTCTTTTTATTCTATGACACTTTCCTAATTTTCCTTAACTGCTTGGACTCTTCAACTATCTACTTCTTCCCTAAACCATTTCCTTTCTTTTTCTTGTTTTACTTGCTTTTTTTTTCTTCCTTTTCTTCCTATAGCACACTATGATACAAGTTCATCTACGTAACTCACCTAATGTGTGGAAGGACAATCATCCCTATACAGTTTCAATCAATTTCCATTCACTAGTCTTTCCACGACTTGTCTATCCAATTGTTCTAGCTCAACAATACCTAGGTCTGTTGCATATATGATCATGTTTGGCCCTAGATAGTGCATCCTAAACTTCCCAGGGTGATGTAAGAATGTCATAGAGAAATAGTAGATATCCTATATGGAACTTCATCTACTTGATGTGCCTATCATGCCACACTTTTTCACATTCCTTCTGCACTTGTTGATGGAACCCTGCAACAAATCCTTCTCCCTATAATATCAACAATTATGATAGACATTCTTCTATTGTTCCATAATCCATAAGGTCCTCCATTGTAGCAATGCGCCGACTCGGTACCAAAAATTCTATGGGAATGACTGCTTCATGTTCATATGTTAATCTAAAGGGTGTCTGACCTATCAAATTTTGCATGTAGTTCTATAATCCCATATCACTGTAGGTATCCTTAAGTCCCAGTCATCCTGCACTACATTACATACCTTGTTTAATGCATTCTATAGTATCTTATTGAAGGCCTCCATAGTTCCATTAGCTTGCAAGTGATATCAAGTTCTCTTTCCATGATGAATATGGAATTCTTCAGTGAGTGCTGCAATTTTCTTAATCAAGAAGTGAGTCACCTGATCACTCATAAGTACTTTAGGACACCCAAACCTTGTAACAACATTCTCAAATAAGAACTGTGCATTTGTCTCAGTGCTGCAATCCATAACTGGTTTTTCCTCTTCCCACCTTGTCAAGTAGTATGTTGCGATAATTATGTACCTGGATATTGTTCTCCTCACTAGTGGGTTAATTGGTCTGATAAAATCCACTTCCCATTTGTCAAACACTTTCAAGGTGATTTGCGGATTCAAGGGAATCACATCCCTTTACGATGACCTTCCTTCTCTCTGACAAACATTGTAGCTCCTGATAATACTCCTTAGAATCCTTATGGAGGGTAGGCCAACATAGCCCTTCATGCAATATCTTATGCGTCGTGGCCTTACCTACATAATTACCTCCTACAATCCCCTCATGTGCCTCCTCTAATATTATTGGTCTTTCATGTTTGAGCACACAACGTCATAGTATCCCAACTACATATAAATTATATAAACTTCATGCCACTGGTAATCCATTGCTTTAACCACTACTTTCTTCTTCTGCACTACTATCATATCGGATGCAGTCACTCGTGTGCTAAAATATTGGACATTTTTTGCAAAGTGGTCATCTACCATTTGAATGGAGAATAAATGCACATTTTGTAAACTATCATCTAGGTTCCTTATGTCTTCTCCTGTCAATATTTTAAAAAAATGGTTTGGTTCTGCATTTAGTTTTCTTGGCTTCACAATAAACTATAATTCATACTCCTAGAACAATAATAAACATCTACAGATTCTTCCTCCCAACACTGGCTTGTTCACTAGATATCTGAGTGAAAATTGGTTTGTATAAATATTTAAATGGGACCCCAACAAGTAGTGTCTGAACTTATGTAAGGCATAAACAATTGCCAAGATTTCCCTTTCTGTCATCATGTAATTCTTCTTAGCAGTCAATAAATTTATGCTAACAAAGACAATTTTATGGTCCAACTCTCCCTCTCCTAGTTGAGATGACACTACATCAAGCACTATCAATGGTGTGTCAACATGAACGTGAAACTCTTTCCTCCAATCTGGGAACACCAAAATGGGTGCAGTCACTAACTTCTACTTTAATACATACAGGCCCTACTGGCAGTCTTCATTCCACTAAAACTTAGATTCTTTCTTCAGTAACTTATCCATCGGTGATGTAATCTGCGCATAGTGTTTAATAAATTTCTGGTAATATCATGTATGACCCAACTTTGTCCTCAATTCTCTCACTGATTCTAGTGGTGGAAAATTAACAATTACCTCTATCTTGGTAGGATCAACCAACAAACCTTGCTTGCATACCACATGACCTGAAAATATCCCAAACAGTGCACAAAAGATATTTTTCTTCAAATTTAATGATATCTGATATTGTCTACATATATCAAGCATCAACTGCAGAGTTTCTATGTGATCTTTCAATAAACTAAAGACAGTACAATCATCTAAGTACACTTCAATAAAATTATGAATAAACTCTTTAAGGTCTATGACAACCACTCTAGAAAACACAACAGATGCATTCTTTAATCTAAACGACATCATTGTGTACTAGAAGATTCCCCATTCTATAGCAAATATCATCATGTGTTTGTCTTATAGTGCAATCTTTATTTGATGGTATCTTGAAAATCCATCAATGAATGATTAGGATTCCTACGCTCCTACATTATCTAATGCTTCGTCTATAAAGGGGGTCAGAAAATGGTCATGTAAATAGGAATAGTTCAACTTCTTTAGGTCTACACAAATACTAATACCCCCTTTTTTCTTATCTTGCACTACCATTGGGCTTATCCATTCAGAATCTGCAAATGTCTCAATAATACTAGCTTCTATCATTCTGTCAAGTTTTGCTTTCACTTTTTCCTTGTATTTTAGATTCAATCTCTAAGGTCTATGTCTTACTGGCTTAGCATTTGGTTTTAACATATATTCATCTCTCCTAATTCACCACCTATCCCCTTCATCTATGAATTTTTTTTCGAAAGGAGATCTTGATACTTGTGCAATAGGTTTGCAATATTTTCAACAGTCTCATCATTCCAATAATCACCAATATTTGTGACCTTAGGTTTCTGTTTCGTGTTGATATTCACTTTTCACACTCTTAATGGCTTCGCATATGCATCATATTCAAGTTCTAGACCTATTATCTCATGCTCCCCTTCAGTCTCTGGTACTTTCACATTTCTTGGGTCTTCTTCCTCTTGATCTTCTTTAGTAACATTGTAACATTCTAGTAATTCATGGGTTGTCATAGATTCTTTGTGCACACTACATTCATGTACTATTTCTATCTGATCTTCTTCCATAAAAATATTACTTCTAATGAATTGCAGAGTTGCATCTACTAAGGGTGACTCAACCTAAAAATTAAATGTCACCTTAAAATTCCAGGTGAGCTTTTCTGAGTCTGATGTCCCTCTACACACTTCTAGTTCTAGATACCAATTCTTGGGAATTGTCTCAAGTGTATGTATGAGCCTGTGCATCCATTCTACTTTAGAACCTATATCCAAGTTGTCATACACTGTGCAACATGATCTATCCGAATTTTCATCCCTTTATACTTGTGCATGAATTATGTTGTTCCAAATCTAATCTACATTAGCCTTTTACAGTGCTTCTAATACCCTATTCCTTCCTTGTGTGAAGCCCACCATCTCTCTGGGTTTCTCTAAGTGCAACATATAATGCTAACAATATTTTTTGTTTAGGTATTTGCAAATCAAATTCATTTACAAAGAATCTTACATCATTTAATCCATAAAACCTAGGTGTATCATATACCTCTATTTTGATCTAGCACAAAGAGTGAGTAACACGAGCACATATTCTGGTTGATACTTCGTGCAACTTGTGCTACCGATGTTCAAGTCCTTCCTTTGAATCTGATGCACAATACTTGATGCTTCTCCAACTAAGATTACAATATGTATTAGGATTGACGTAGTCATCAATGTGTGTGGTCATATTATACAAGTTATCAATTTATTCTCTCGCGGGTTCCACATACCTTCTTTCCTCTACGAGGTCTAAGGGAACAATGACCTTTAAGCCTCCTCCTTCAAAAATAATTTCTCTCTTCTTCAATTTAATAATCATCTGATTTTCAAATTCCCAATCCAACCCAAGCAATGGTGGATACAGATGTTTGTTAACCATGATCCCAATGAAATCAAACTCATCTATGTTGTGTACTCCACCTATGTTAATAAGTACTCCTACCAATCTCCTGATCGGTATTATCTTATGTTGGTTCGCTAATATCAACTGAACAATTGACCAAATTAGCTTCAATTTCCCCATAATTTCCCACGTCTGTCTTGGAAAAACATTTACATTTGATCCTAAGTAAAAAATGGCATCATCCATGTCATACTCTCCTACCTGCACACTCAATTTGAATTCCTTGTTTGTCCTGTTCTTGCGTAATACTTGGTTAATTTATTTTTGTGTCATAGGTATTTCTCTATCTTGAGTACATTGATCAATCGTCCCACACAATGCATTCAACACTGCTTCATCCTTCATCAAATCTAAACAACTCTTTAGGAAATATTTCAAAGTACCTACCTTTTCGACTGGACTTTCTGGAATGGTGCGATTATAGACGAACAACATATCATATACTAGTGGCATATTTGATGTTGATGTTATCCAATACACTCCAATTATTTCCTTCCTAGGGTGTTGATATGTCTCTTTCTCTTTCTATGGATTAAATGTTGGCATAGGATCAATTTCTTTCCTTATCCATTGCTCGAATCCCTTTCCTTTTTCCATTGCATATCATCTAGTTTTCGTTCAACCGCGCATAACAACAACTACTTGGGTTTATCATCGCACTCCTCTCTTTCTATCATCTATAGATTCTGGTTCTGGCTCTGATTATGATTATGATTTTGATTCCCTCTTTCTTTCCATTTCTATTTTAGTTGAGGACAATCCTTCGTCACATGGTCCAATGCTATGAAATACTTGCACATCATGTAAGGATTCAAGAAGTCTCTCGCCAAAAGTCTCGGTTGATTACAATTATAACAAATGATTGGTCCTCTTCCTCCTCTACCAAATCCACCTCGTCCTCATCCCCTGTCGAATCCTCCTCCTCCACCCTGGATAAATCCCATCGGAGTATTGTATTGTGGAGTCCACCTTCTGTTGTTTTATTTTCTTCCTAGATTTTGTACGCATCAAAAGTGCACTCTTTCATTAAGTCGAATGCGTGGAAATATTTTTCATCGTATCCTACTAACTTGGAAAAATTACAGAATAAATTCCTGGGCGTACTCTCGTACTTCTGCAATAATGGACAAGAAGTGGGATGATGTCCCATAGTATTGCATATTTCACAATATACCACTCCTTCTGCCAATGGTTTTGGTCCTCTTGTAGCCATATACTATGAAAATGTTGGACAATATTCCTTACAATGGCCTTCTTCTTACATGCAATACACCAAGCATGTTCACATTTTTCCTTTTCCTTCATTATTTCTAACAAATGAATCCTTAGCAAAACCAACTATGGTTGTACCTTCTCCATTCATGCGCCATCTCCTATAGGAGATGTTTCTAACTTCATCGCAATTTCTAATGCTTCGGGTTGTGAGTTAACCTTCTCCTGTGTCAATGGACAACGAATGTGCGGCAACAGACCTGTAATATACCATTCTTGATGATGTTCATTAGGAATCTGAAATGTTAATCTACCCATCACATATTTAAATCTATGTTTGTAATCCCAAACTATTTCATCCTATACTTGCTTAATGTTTTTCAGCTCTATGATATACTGCGACTCAGATTTCTGTTTCCAAAATTCCTTTAATGATGCTTGTCCATTCCCTACTAAATTTATTGACTCTCTGACCGATGTATTCATCTGGTACTTCATGTAACACAACAACGCATGGCCTCTAAGCATTGTGGCTAACTGCACAATCTTTTTTTCCTCATCCTAAACATTCTTCACAGTCCATATTGTGTCGCATACAAATAGATGTTTCTCTGGATCTTTCAACCCTGCTCCATGAAACTTAGGCATTCTTAGTGTATGATCTATTCCTTCCATCGTATGCATTGTAGTACTTACCTTCAATGATGCTGACTGACTATGGTTCATTGAATTTCTTCCACTATTTTGACTACTATTCTAACTTACTCCACTAACTATAATCGTTCTCGACACAATTTCAGTTTCTTCTTCAGATCTAGGTGACACACACAAGGTCGTGGGTTCAATGCAGATTTTGATCTGAGATGGACTTCTTACTTTTGTTGGATTGTACTAAGGATCCTTTTATTTCTCTTTCCTTTCTCTATATGACGTGATCTAAATTAATGTACAGGGGTCTCTTTTCTCAAACACTCTCTGTTGTTCTTCTCTCTCAACCACAGTCTCCTTCTTACTATATCTAAAACTTTTCCCACAATGAAATACTCCAATATATATGTCTAATTCGGTGGCTTCCTCTCTCAGCATCCTCAATCCATCTATTTCTTACTCGTCCTTTGTCTTTCCACTCTCATATCATCCTTTGGTCATCCCCCAGTCCCCCTATGTGCGCGAATGCGCCTAACAATCATATTCCATCTTCATGACATTCTTGTCACAAAAAAACATTTTTATCTTCATAGACAGTGCGTTTAGATACCTCCCACGCGAACCCTTGAAAAATTCCATTAATACAACACTATAAGACTAGTTACAATCTATCACAAACTCTGTAATGTAACATATCAGTACACTATTCAACCAAAAATCAACTACATGAGAAACTTTATTACTTACTGTATTCAACTGTCTAATCAGTTCAGGGGTCCAATTTATCAAAGATTCATATTGATATCTCCCAACATTCTCAACTAGACTTTCTAACCATTCATTCAAAATTATCGAAAATTCACCAAAAAATATTTCATGAAAATTTGTGAACACATACCTTTCCAACCATTGATCGTTGTTGAGTCATGGGTTTCTATTCTATTATCTGCAAAATTATCGTTGCTTCCTCTCTATCCATGATGTGATTTCTCCCTTATTCGACCTCCAAAACATTCCCCTTAGTTATAGTTCACGGTCTTGACAACAGAACCATTTCTTGGCATGAAGTGGGAAGACCCAGGGTTAATCATCAATATACCAATAAAACCATTAGATATCGATCCTTTTAGCATCACCTGTAGAGCAAGTGAAGTCTCACCCGAGGCATCTAGAGGGGCTATAGGAACCAAGGTTCTATAGTGATGAGGAGAAGTGAGGCATTCAACATCTATTTACTAAACATCTACTCATATGCACAGTTTCCATTACTTAACAATTACTTATCACGCGACATACCCTATGTGAGACATTCCTTTACTTTGATATTAATTCATTTACTAGTTACTTCATGCACAACATTATAAAGACATATATGAATAACATGTCCAACATACTTGAGCATTTATCATCATAGAATAATAATAGTAAAAATCATAACATGCAAACACAACACATCACAACACACAAGTTTAACGCGGTTCACCAAACTTGGGCTACGTCCACAACGGCTAGCTTCTTATATTAGTCATTGATAATCTTCTTATAAATACACATTGCGCTACAAAATATTCAGAAATAACATTACCCAAACCTTCCTAGCCATTATGTTGCAATGCAGGCCTCACTCCTCAGTCATACCTCAAAACATTTTCCAAAGCTTCTCAACTTACCCAAAAGCACAAAGAACTTCTCATAGATCAAACCCTCCCAACTCACTAAATTTTAGAACCTCTCTACCCAATAATCCTTTACATATTTATACATCAAAATAGGGATAAGCTCATTACAAAGTAAACAAAATGTCCCAAAATCCCAACAATCTATAATTGTTTTCCACCTTCTGCGCGTTGCTCCGTCGCGCTTCTTTTTGTCGTTCTCTTTGACTCCTTAAAGTTCTCTTCCTGTCGTGCACTCTGGTCCATCTTCTAACTTCCTTTTCTTATTTAACTTATTTTGGAACAAATCCCAAAACTTAACCAAAATTCCTATCCAACATGGACCTAAAATTTCAAGGCCATCCATGTTAGAAAAACAGGACCGC
>ML835401.1:0-14484 GCA_009831015.1 Picea engelmannii | reverse complement strand
GTTTGACTAATTATAGGCTAAATTTAGGGTTAACTATTGTGGTTCTTCCGACAAATTCTGAACAAATTTCTCACCACAAAAACCTAAATGAACGATCAATATCATCAAAGGAAATGTTCAAACCAATAATCTAACTGATGTCATGAATCCTCTTATGATGTGTTTCCCATTGATATATTTGTTTCATCAAATTCATGGTTTGCATCCTCATTTTTATGACAGGATCTTAGGATGGCTTGAATATTCATATACAAAAAAACTTCATAATAAAGATAAAGTTGTGCCTGCTTTGTTTTTACCAAAATATCTAGGAAGTAAGCATAACATGATTCTCTTAGATCCTTCATGTGAAGAAATTAATGAACACTCAGAGAATTGTCAGGAGGATGGGGCACTTCAGCCTTGGATGATGGTTATGTCATTTCCCCATAATCTTGACAAGTTTTCCAAACTTACTTACACTCGCCCAAGCCATTATGACCCATATCACGACAAGATTGCCAAATGGATGGAGGATTCATACAATAAGAATGTTCAAGGGAATGGTAAGATCATGCTTACTTTGCTTTTAAATGATGATTATGAAGGCAAGTATGATATATTTATGTCATTTTTTGATATACTACCATTCTTCTTAGTAATATTTGATTTTTTTTCCATTGCAGGATTGGAGTTACTCCGATGGCTACATTGGAAGCATGACTTCATGTAGTATTCTGATTTGTTTAGTAGTTAGGATAAGTTTTAGTAGGTTTCTTTTAGCTTTATTTCTCATTGTTTCTCTTTGTAATAATGTAGTTAAATAACATAAGTGGGTGCACCAAGAGAGCCATAATATGACTATTGTTAGGGAAGTCCACTTTGACCCTTTTCTCTTTGCTTTTCATTGAACATTTCTTTTCAAAAGGGCAGTATCATCATGAAAATCTGAAATGAAAAGTAAAGAGATAAGTAAATCTGAACTGTAAATTCAACCCTGATTCAAGGTGCCACGAGTAGGACTACATTCATATCAATGAGGATATTTATTTTTTCTTTTAGGTCTCAAGAGATCTTTTTCCTGATAAATTCCAGATCCACCTTTGTGCATAATTTTTTTGTTTTGATTTATTTTTGTTTTATGGTTTTTGGTTCTTTTCATTTTGTTTTCTTTCACCGCTTTCTGGTTAAACCATGTTTGTCTCACCATTTAGTTCGTGGAAGGGAGCTAGAATGCATCATTATGAAGCAACTATTAAGGTCTTCTCAAGAGAATCGATGCTGTGAATTGTTGAAACACAAACTAGCTAAAGAATTTTTTTGTCTATAATAGATTTCCTGGTCTCACTTTATAATCATGAGTATGCACGATCATCTTTAAATCTTTTTATGATGTCCCAGATTTTAAAGAAAGCGACTCAAGTATGCCTTCCTGTCCTTGAAAAATTGGTTTCATCTAGAAACTAACTTTAGATCATAATGAAGGGAATGGCTAAAAATAACAAGTTTTCTAAAAACTCGAATTTTCAGCATCACCCCGCTCTTCTGATTATCTTTAAATTTATATCAGATTATGAATAATTTCTCGAGAGTTGTGGGAAGTGTTTGTAAACTTGTCGAGATACTGAATAGGTCTGCTGGCAGCGGGTAAATGCATGCATGATGACAAGACAACTTTGTCAGGGTACTGAACAGGCCCGCTGGCAGCGAAGCAATGTCAGGCTCAAAAAAAATTCTCAGGTATAAATTTGGATATTGGTCATAAGCATCCTTCATGTTGAATTGAAATTTCTTGGACAGGATAGAGGCGTCAGAGTGGATTAATTGACATCCCTTCCAAGGCTATGGATGCCTGTTTGTAGCAGTGGCCCTGTCAACAGTATTAGAGCCATTGACCTGAACATCATTGCTCTCATTTTTAAAATTTGTCACCAGATTTCATTTGAACAGGAAGATATCTAAAGCTGGACTATGTAATTATTGTCGAGATGCTTGATGTACTTTAGCTATTTTTTGTGCCGTAATCATTCTAAGAAATCCTAACATGAACTCGTCGGTGATGCAGAGATAACTGCTTCTCCCAGTAAGTCGTCATTGTTGGCAACCCTACATAATTTTTTCCTTGTAAAGTGACAAATGACAATTCTTGTAGCTGCCAACACCTCCTTCTATAAATATTTCTATTTGAAGGTGACTTGTGGGTTGTAAAAAGATGTTTTGATTGTTTCTATTTATTTTATTTTTCATTTTCATACTTCATTCATAACTGAAAGCATGAATGAAGCATTAAAACCTATAATCGTATTGCAATTGTATCTAAGGCCTGGGTTTTGGAAGGGTCATTGTGCTTACAACTCTTTTAATGAATGTCTTTGAATCTGATCATACATCAAGGAAACATTGTTTTGAGTTACTCATGGCCTATAAGATGATATTTTGGAGCCTTTTTATACCAAGAATCGATTGGCATGAACTATAGTCTTGTGTCTTTGAAAATTCTTGGTAAGTCGAATTTGATTTTAAATTTTTGATGTGCTTTGGCTTGTAAAACACATCCTTTCCTAACCTTTGAAATTTGATCAAACTCATCACATAGCGTGGGAATTTAACATACCAGTATCATACCCTGTATGTCATTTTATCTGGCAGGTTTATCTGAAAGGCCTCTCATTACAAGCTAGGGTCTTGAGCCATGCTTTGTACTCTAAAAATTCATTACCAGAAATGCCCAAATTTCATGAATGTAAACCCCATTGCTTATCTTATAGTTTCCCTGGTGTGTTCCTAATTTTGTTTCAATCATTTTAGCTCGGGATTACCTCCTACCACTGCCATCTAAACCCACAGTTGGTCTATTCGCTCTTGTTACAGTCTATTCAATCCTGTTTTTGCTTGCCAGAGACACGATTTGGCGAGAGAGATTTTGAGCAAACCGCTACAAATTAGAACAAACCCTTTACAACTCAGAATGTAACTGAGCCCATTTACCTTCATCACGGACAGATTCTTCAAAAATGATATAGTTTCATAGGTATGCTTCATTTTTTGGACAACATTTTTTTAGAAATTTTGTTTCGCTTGAGTTTTCCTTTTCTGTCCCTTTCCTCTCTATGGGTGTGAAGATATGCAACAAATGGTTGAACTCTGTCATAAATAGAAGAAAATATCTGCTATCAAAGTCCTGTGTTTTAATCTACACAATTTCTATCTCTTCGCTCAACCAAACTTTGCTCCTTGGCTAATCTCCAGGGGTAAGAAACCACAGTGTTGTTGTTTTCTTTAGAATAACTTTGGAACAGGTAAGGGATATGTAGAAAAGAAAGTTTCTCTCCTACTCTTGTTTCTAAGATTGATCAAGGTTTCATTTACAAATCAGTAATCCAGTTTTAATTTGACAAACAAGAGGATTAAGCAGGCTGGATAATACTCAACCAATTTCACTATTTTAAATCTCGATTTGTAGGTATCCTCTTGGTCAAATTGCAGAGATAGTAAATAATTTTTTTTGTTTTTGATTTGATTCTGATTTGAAAATAAAATAGATTAGATTTTATTTTTTTTTATTATGATTTTTTCTTTCCTATTTCATCTAGCTAGAGAAACCTGTAGCTTATTTTTATTTTTTTAAATTAGTTTGAATTCAAGTCATTTTTAAATAAAAAATAGTAATTAGTTATTGATAATTATCTAACATTGCTCTCATTTCATTTTTTCAGGGAAGAATGTATCTGATGTTGAGATAATGGGATGGAGCATGCTGGACTTAGTTGATTTGTTATCTCTTTATGCTTATTTTGTATTTAGATAAAAACTTTCATAGATTCTCGAATATATAGTAGATCATGAGAGTTTTCAGGCCTCCTATATTTGTAAATTTTTAGATATTTTTGAGATCTACTCCTATCTTAGAAGATAGGAAGTTAAGCTTCCATAAACTCTTTAAATACTCTACACTTTGTAATGAAAACCATTCTCTCCTCGGGCAGAAGATGGACTTTTGATCAACAGACTTGAATGGAACAACAATACTCATTTCGAATTTAGCTTCTTGTGGGTGGTGTCTTCATTAAGTTTATATTCATCTTGATATCATAATAAGTTTTTGATAGCTTTAGTCTTCATCATTTATTATGTTATTAGGATAATTCATTTATGAATGTTGTCCATAAAATGCTCCAGATATAAATTTTGTGATCATCTATTTAGCTTCAATTACAGGGTTTCTCCTTTAATTTCTGTTGATAGATTAAATGCAAGGATGTTCGCCAACAGATTTTTCTTAATGCAATTTCTTGGAATTATAAGATCACAATAACTATTGATATCATTCTATCTACTGTTTAAATTTAATTGCCAACATAATCGTTCTGCATTTATTCAGAACAGACTTAAGGTTCAGTGCAGATTTCCCTCCTAAGCAAAGTGGTTAGATGTTTTCAGATCGCACAGATATTTGGATGCATATCATTAGCTCGATAACATGTTAGCTCGATTTCATTTTTCTGCTATTTTTTTATCACTGAAATTTGAACGTAAAGTTTGGCTTTTGACTCTCTGTGTGTTTTCATTTCATAACATTTTCTTCATTAGTTTAAGACTTATAAAAGGAAAATCAAAAAATATTTCTACGTGCTTTCTTTATATTCTTCTTTGAAAGAAGTCATTTTCACATTGATTTTCGTAAGTTTCGATTAAAACTTGTAGCCTATAAATAATGTATATAAATGACAATTATCTATCTTTAGCTTAAATACACTTATTACAGTCAGATTATGTACATATGTACATATATGTAATATTTAGTAATTAGTTACCTATTTATTTTCTTTTATTTTTGTTTCTTTTAGGATTCTTAGATTGGCCAACAGAGCCATTAAACCTGTTAGGATGAGTTATACCAAACGTCTTGGGTTACTTACATAACCCCGAACTGGACTCATTCTTCCAATTGATGGACGGTCTTTTTTGCTCGTCAACAGGATGGCATTTCAAGTGTCACATCAAAGAGTTATAGGTTAGGATGGCATTTCAAGTGTCACATCAAAGAGTTATAGTTTTATTTTGAGAAAAAATAAATTTTGCATGTAACGTACCCCGCCATTCCAGGGCTAAGGCATGCTACCAAAATCTCTACTCTGTTCAAACTCTGATATACATATAAATATATAATGCAAATTTAACAGATATAAACATTCTTCTCATACACCGATTCATGCAGAAGTGAGAGTAAAAACATACATGTAGTAAACACAGGAAATTTTGATAACTTCAGACATGTACTTAAACAGAACATGTAAAATTCACATAGAAATAGTACTTCTCTTTTTATGAAAAGCCACCAACTGCATGCAGATATTCCATGAACCTCCCAAACTTAGACCACGTTGTTCCAAGCTATCAACAGTAGGTCACCCCTAAGCTAGGACTAAAATCCGCTCAGGGTAAGGGGAATCTTAGGCTAGGCTGAGACTATGGAAAGTTGCACAATGCAACAGGAAGGATTCCCTTGAGGATTCTACTTATGCCCACCGCCCACAAACTCTCATTCCCCACATGCCTATCCCACCCCAAGAATATACAGCTTCATTGTTCCATAGTCCATCGACTGCTCCACTTCCCTTCTAGGGATTCAACAAAAGGATGGATCAGGAATTCTTAGATCTTTGTAGTTGTTGTTAGGCTCCCTCCAGGAGAAATCACTTCCCCAACAATCTCTCTCACCTGGAGAGAGTTTCTCACGGGCCTGACAACTTGCTTCTTCAATCCACTGGCTTGACAACCCACCCATTCAAAACCATAGGCCTAACAAAATGCTTCTTATGTCCAGCTCCTAAGTCAAACGGGTAACCACAATAGAAAAATCGGGTATGGGTTTGGGTAATAACAACAAGCCACACTAGTCCAAATAAAAATGTGGGTAGAAACAACAAAATGGCTAGGGTGTGATATGGCTCAAGCACTATGCAGTCGTGTTGTGCTTCATAGAAAAAACAGGTTAGCTTCACGGTTTTGCAAGTTTCATAGGTTGCAGAGGTCCACGATGGAGGGAATGGCTAGCTACGTGAATGCTCAGTCTGAGTGTGTTTGTGAGTGGGGAGCATGGAAAGAATGGCGAGCAAACCCCCACAACGACAAAATCCCCCCCATAAAACTACATGCACATAGGTTGACACATGGATTGCTTGGGAGCTCTTTCCTCTCCACTTGGAGTTCGTTCCTCTCCCAAAAGGAACTTAGGATAATAGGTGTTATTTCCCCAAACCTTAGTCTTTTAGGAAAATATATTATAATATTCCCTTGGCAATAAGCCCTCTAGCTTAGCACTTTTCCCCAGCCTCTCATCCCCATCTGTTTCCCTACCCAGTGGAGCTTAGTCCCCCATAGATATTTCTTCATGGTCGGTCTACACGCAATGATGTAATTATATTAATGATGTGAGTATTTTCATATACAAAATCAATATCCCTGGCCTTCAACATCTAGGCTCTTCGGCCTAATAAACACATAAACCTCCCAGCTTATAAACACTTGTCTCACCAGCCTATAAACATCATTAAACATCATTACAATTCAACAGGGGCTCAGCCTTGGGGTATTACAATCCCCTTGCCTTATTTATGCACTGTCCTCAGTGCATCTTACTTACATAATATCAACAAGATTTCCAAAATCTTCAAAAAGATGTGGGTATTCTGCTCGCATAGAATCTTCATGCTTGCAAGTTGCATCCTCAGGATCATACCAGGTCCATTAGACCTTTATAAGCCCTATGGCTTGATTCTAGAGCTCGATTCTAGAGCTATTTGATTTTCCAATCCAAAATGCGTACTGGATGCACTTGAAAAGTGCTTCCTTGATCCACATGAATCACATTCCATTCAATAACATGATTAGCATCAAGTATATATTTCTTGAGCAATTATACATGGAATATATTATGAATAATCATAGATGCAGGTAATGAAAGCATGCAAGCTACTCGTCCAATCCTCTCTAAGATTTCAAACGATGCACAATATCTGGCTTCCAACTTGGAATAGTTTCCCAACTTGAGGGAACTTTTGTTGGCCTTCACCTTCAAGAATACATGATCTCCCACTTTAAATTCCCTGTGAGTTCTTCCCTTGCTAGCATAGATTTTCTATCTGTCTTCGGCAACCTTTAAATTCTGTTTAATATTTAACATTTTCTCTTCCATTTCCCTGAGAAACTCTGGCCCAACCACTTCTCTATCAGTTGGGTTTTCCCATATTATTGCTATGTTGACTTTCTGACATAAAGTGCTTCAAATGGGCTCATCTTTAGTGATGCATGGTATCCATTGTCGCAGGCAAATTCTACCAAGTGTAAATAATCTTCCCATTTAGATGGTTTTTCCATCACCTACATCCTTAAAATATCCTCTATCACTTGGTTCACTCTTTTTGTTTTCTCATCAAACTCGGGATGATAAGTTGTGCTGAAGATCAAATTTTTTCTAAACCCTTTGAATAATTCCCTCCAAAACTTTGAGGTAAACTTTGGGTCTCTATCAGACACAATTGTATTGGTTATGCCATGCAAATGTGCTACTTCCCTCATATAAATATTAACAATAGTGGTTCCTTTTGAGTAACCATCATAGGGATGAAATGGGCATCTTTGGTAAGCTTGTCCACCACCAATATGATAGCATCATGTTGCTTGCTTGTTCTGGGAAATTTGGTGATGAAATCCATTGTCACCACTTCCCACTTCCACTCAAGAATGGGCAATTGATGTAGAAACCCAATTGGGTTTCTATGATCAGCCTTGACCTTTTGACACTACAAACATTTAGCAATGTACTCAACAATCTCCTTCTTCATGCCTGGCCAATAGGATTGGCTCTTGATTGCTGCAACTGTTTTTTGATATCCTGGGTGTCCATCATAAGGTACACTATGCATCTCATTCAAAATCATACTCCTCAATTAATGATAATTGGGTACATAATTATGTTCATGTACAAGATAATTCCATCATTTCCCAATTCATAATCTTCAACTTTCTATTGCATTTTACCTTGCTGCAATTTTGTTACCAATTCTATGTACTACAAATCTACTTTTTCATCCTCAAAAATTATTCCTTTAAGATCAGTTTGGTACATGCTAATGGTTGTAGAATGCCATTCATGCACTCTCCTGTTGAGTGCATCAACCACTTTGTTCTCTTTTCCTTTGATGTGCTTGATATTAAAGTCATACTCACGGAGGAATTTCAATCATCTGCTCTGCCTAGCATTTAAAGTTGGTTGATCAAATAAATATTTCAGACCATTATGGTTTGTCCTCAGCTCAAACCTCTTTCCCATGAGGTAGTGCCTCAACTTCTTCAAGGAATTCACTATGGTATCCAACTCCAAATCATGAGTGGCATAGATACTTTCATGTTCTTTCAATTTTATGGATTCAAAACATATCACAAACACATTCTGACTGAGGACTCCACCAAGTCCTTCTTTGCATGCATCGGTACAAACCAAAAAATATTTATTTGGATCAACAATCCTAAGAATTGGATCACTGGTTAACAACTGCTTCAATCCTTCGAATATATTTTCACATTATGTTGTCAATTGAAACCTCGCCCCTTTCCTTTGTAAGGAAGTGATTGGGTGAGAAATATTTGAAAACCCTGCAATGAATCTTCTGTAGTATCCACCTAGACCCATGAAGGATCTAAATTTGATCATATTATTAGGTTTTTTTGACCCTTTAATAGCTTTAATCTTTTCGGGGTCCACTGTTATCCCTTCTTCAGATATGATATGCCCCAAAGAGTGAATTTGGTTTTGATAAAATGAGCACTTGGTCAATTTGGCATACAACTGGTGCTCTCTTAACACTTGTAACACCATCCTCAATTAATTCTCATGTTCTTCTTCTGACTTGGAATATACAAGGATGTCATCCAAAAAGACAATGACAAACTTGTATAATATTCCCAAAAACCACCATTCATTAAGAACATAAAAACATTTGGCGCATTTGATAACCCAAATGGCACCACTATGAACTCGTAATGACCGTACCTTGTCCTAGAGGAGTTATTTCTAATGTCTTCATATCTAATCCTTAATTTATGGTATCCCGACCTGAGATCGTTCTTAGAAAATATCATTGCATCCTTTAACTGATCAAAGAGATCATCGATCCTTGGAAAATGATACTTGTTCTTTATAGTCACTTTGTTCAATTGTCTAAATTCGATGCACAATCTCAATGTCCCATCTCTCTTCTTCACAAATAAAACTGGGGTGCCCCAAGGTGACACACTTGGGTGTATATATCCCTTCTTCAAAAGTTTTTCAAGTTGTATTTGTAGTTCTTTGAGCTATGGTGTACTCATTCTGTAAGGAGTCTTTGATACTAGAGTTTCTCCCGACATTAAGTTTATAGAGAAATCAATATCTCTCTTTGAGGGTAGTACTGGTATCTCCTTAAACACATCCTCGAATTATTTTAGGATTGCATGATCCTCAATATTTGGCACCTTTTCCTTAGGTGCTTCCTCCCAATGGGATGAAAATATTTGGCAACCCTTCTTGTAACACTTCTTTAGTTGCATTGTTGAGATCTCTTGGACAGTAACTTCCCTAGGAATTCCTTGGATTGTGTTGAGCACTCAACACACCCTAAAAATACCATGTCAAATTTTCACCTTTTTGGGCACCACTTGATCTTTGCACTATCTGATTCAATTTTCTTCTGAGAAATTTGTTGTCTTTGCTTGTTCTCTTGAGTCTCATTAAATTTTCAGGTTTGTTTAAATTTATGAAACCCCATGAATTAAAAAGGATTAACACTTAAATAAAGAATGAACAACCAAAACACTTCACCCAACGTGCTCAAGATTCGACATCGATAGAAGTAAGTTTTTTTTTGCGCCAAAGTGTTGCATAAGGATATCGTGGATAGTTGATTTCTCTTCGGCATTGGTAAAAGACAAGGGGAATAGATGTTAGCAAGGAGAAAAATGATATTTCTGATATCGGATACCTGATGCGCTTATCAGAATCGGGGAAGACCTAAAAGAATCGCTATGAACATTTTGACCGCGCTAAAGAGTTTTCCCAATAGTCGATCCCCGAAGCGATTCAGCATTGAGACTTTTTCGAGGAAACAAATCCAAAGAAAAGCACATGATGGGTTTATCGCTGATTGTCATCCCCAGATACCTTTTTAGCATTGACGAACCCAGGTTTTGTTCTAGAATGCACCACTAGAAGAAAGTCTCGACTCCGATTAATACACGTGAATTAGGTCACCAGTCTTCAATGCCACGTGTCCTTTCCAGATTGGGGAAACGTATGGTCTAGTTTTACCTTGAGTCATTCATGGTTCCCTAAGCCTGAGTTGCACTTTTGAGTCAGCTTTGCCACAATAAAATTTGTATGTGAAATCCATCAGTCTCGGAGGTTTGTTTTCAATAGTATATCAACGAAAACATCCATAGCACATCGTCGATCCCCGATCCACCCACTGAGAGAGTGACACAATGGGATGTTTTAGTGTTAGGTACGATTGGATTTGTGATAATTTAAGGGGCTAATCAATACCAAATCTCACATTAGTTGCTACCTCATGGTTCTATTGTAACAACTGTTTAAAATCCCCGATAGACCACATCACCCTCCGTGCCTCCGCCATCAACCCACGATGAATTTAAGTTTCATAGATTCGGTGGCAGATTTGTTTAAATTTCACTCATCACCTGAATTGAATGATTGATGTGACACATTAAGTTCTTCTCTAGTTTAAATTCTCTTGAACCATTGTAAATGAAATCATTATGAGCGCAACGAGAGTCAGAGCATACAAAGAAAGAAGATGAGTCATTCGAAAGCTGCATAGATCTCGGGAGTATCAAATAACCAGGTTTAGCAAGATTTACAGGTATGTATCCAATTCTGTGGATTTTATGTGGTTTCATTTCATAAATTTTCTATCTAGTTCCATTCTTTACATAGTATTTGAAAGTTTATTTCAATTGCGGGAACAATGTTGCCAACAAATCCAACCACTAGATGATCACCGAGGGTGCCCTAGCTGAAAGAACCAAAGGTAGCAGAAGGCTCTTCTCCAAGGTCTGCAAAACAATTAGAATATACTCTGAGGCCAGAACCAGTGATTAAGACATCTACAAAGAAGGTTTTAACTCAACCTACGACCTTTGGAGACATAGAGGAAAGCATAGGGACCAAGGTGACACTCCCACATTGGGGAGAACTCTTCAAAAAGATTAGTTGAGAGGAATTCCCAGAATATATCCTGCATAGTGACGCAGACGTGAGAAATCTCAATGATGAAGTTTTTTTGAATATCCGATGATAGTACCTGCACATGGTAGCAAGAAGAACTCTAGTGTTCCCTTACATAGAACTCCTGAAGTGGCTCATTGACCACACATACACACAAAAGTGTTTAATCAATGATGACAATGGTGGATGTGTCGGGGTCTTCCTTCCGGTGGAGGTCCAGAAATATTACAAACTTCGAGACCCCGAGGAACGGTTGAATACAAATTTTGTTGTGAATTTTTATGAGTGCCATGACACCAGCTGGGTGATGGCCTCATGGTGGAGATAATATAATAAATACACCAATCAGAGCACCGGTTGGTACCAGACGACCAACTTAAAGGAGCCATACATCTACTTGATGGATCATATCTGCCGATTATATGGAGAGAAGAACTGCTCTAGATTTTTAGATGGATGGATGCCTCTAGCTTACACAGTGTCCATTTCTGGAAGCAGATTCAATTGGGGAGCCATCATTTATAAGCAACTAAGCATATGCATACAACAAGCTCAGATGTTGAAGGAAGGAGAGACACCAACCTTCTACATGGCTTCATATTTAATTGATGTCATGTGTGCTAGAAACATTTCATAGGCATGAACCTAAGATGGCACGTCACAGAGCTCCTCGTCCACGTATATTTCAGCATCCTATGGGAGAATAGGTACAAGAAATCCTACTCCCGCATTTGCAATGAATTGATCGCACGTATTTATTTCATTCTTTTCAAGAAAGAATTCCCGAGACTATCGGTCACGGCCAAAACGATGATATCAAAGGTAGGCCACTAGTACTTGGATGAGCAAGACACATACATCAAAGTGTTCAGGGCCACAGAAGCACCACATATTCTAATAGCGCATGTCCCTAACCGGCTTGTAGTGGGAGAGATATGCTACCAGACCATCCTTCAAGGCTATAATGCCACTTTGGTCAAGGACACAAAAAGGGTATTCATACCTTATGGTTTCCATGTAGGCTTCTACATGGTGAAGGACACCGTTCAAGCCAAAGAATAAGGGCTGAGACAATTAGAGTTCAAATTCCAGACCGACCAATTCTGCAAGCACAATCCAAAGGGTCTAGTCTTGAAACATGATTCACAAATGTCGTCTTGTTGGCCATATGCCCACGATAAATTTGAAGATGAAGTCTTCATAGAAAATGCCCAGGACTAGGACAAAGTGGTGGCAAGGATGGTTGATCTAAAAATGAACAAGACTTGTATTCTTGAAATTATTTAAAAGTAAAATTTATGTGTTAAAATGAAAATGGATCAACTTTGCAAACACAAATTTAATAGGATTTACTCATCCAATATGCATATAAACAGTAGCAATAACAGTGAACAGAAAACACATAACACAGCAAATGACAAAGGAGTTCACCCCTCTCTTGGGCTACATCTCCTGGTCCAACTTCCAATGGATCATTTGTATTATTTTATCAAAGTGCTAAAAAATGTGCTTTACAATGCTTAAAATGCCAAATAGACTACTCCAATGGCTTCAGAACATCCAAAAACCCCTAGCTGGGCTTTTTTCGGCACCTCGTTTGGCCAAAAATTGAAGAATATAGGCTTCCTGGAAGTCCCCCCTTCAAACTTGTTGTCTCTGCATCTACAAAACGCACCCTTGTTGGCTCAACCTAGCCCACACACATATTTAAGCGTAAAAACTTGGCACTGTCACACGGTTACGCGCTGGCCCTTAACCATCTAAGGCCCGTGGGCATGTGAAGCACCATACGATCGCGTGAATATAAATAAAGGGCCAAATTTCAAATGGTTATAAACATAGGCGCACCCGTGGTCATATTGCATACCATGCGACCGACGGTTCAAATGAAAGGGCTATACAATAGAGCGCGCATATAGTAATGTGGTCACATTGTATATACGCGGGACCAGGGGCCGGCACTAAGCCCCGACCTAGTCCACACCCACCATATAATACATTTAAACATAAATATAATATGCACCATTTATTACAAGGCACATGTGGTGGCGCACCAATCGGCGACCCTTCCCAAGTCTCTTCCCCTGCCCCGGAGGTCGCGGGGTCGAGTCCTGTTGAATGCATAAATTTTAAACCAATATGTGTGTGACACGTGGCGGAAATTGATTGGGCCACGTGTCACCATCTCATTCATTTCAAACATGCCATGTAATATGCCAACTATCCACACATATGCCTACCACGTGTTGTACGGCCTGCCAAGTCAACGTCTATATGGACTGTACAGTCAACACCCCTTTTTTGCCTGTTTGTCATTTTGAACAGAACACGATATCTCTCTCTCCCGATGTCCATTTGAACCCAAAAGAGTTGCATTGGGTTCGTAACTATGAGGCCTACGCCTCCATTCGATTTGAAGCGATTCCGAGAACTTTGAATTTTGAGCAAAATTTGATCCCCCGAATCACACCTCTCCATTGGAAAGCTTTTGGACCTCCAAAAGACTATTTTCAATCTATCTAAATATGAGAGTATAGCTCCCTCACCTTTCCAACCTCAATCCACTTGGATTTGCTTGGATTTTTACCTCTAAGACCAACTCGAAGATACTCCACATTTCCTCACTTTGAAGTTCGCATTCTCCTGCCAAGGATGGTGTCTTCATGTAGTTCTATAAGATATTATGGGGAAAAATCATCTATAGAAGAAATCTGAACATGCTCTCCTTGATCATCAATCAAAGGAGGCTCATAAAATTTCAAATTCTCAACATTAACCACTGCATACATTTGCATATAAGGAGGCAAATCTAAACGGAAGGCATTGTTACCAATCTTGTCGATAATCTTGAAAGGACCATATCGAATTGGTTTGAGTTTTTTACCTTCTCCTTTAAGCCTCTCCTTACTAATGTAAATCCAAACTTCATCTCCAACTTGGAAACTGTGATCAACACGATGTTTGTCATGTCTCGTCTTGTACTTGGCTTGACTCCTTTCCAAATGCTCTTGCACCATTTGATGTATCGACTGAATTTGTTCAATGAAATTTTCTGCCCTATCAATGTCATATTGACCTTCAATAGAAATATCCTTCCCAAAGATAAAATCTAAAGGATATTTGGGCAAATAGCCAAAACATGCTTCAAATGGCGATGTTTGAGTTGAAGAGTGCTTAGCTCGATTGTAAGCATGCTGAATGTAGTGTAAATGCTCATCCCA
>ML835400.1:6662-22179 GCA_009831015.1 Picea engelmannii | reverse complement strand
TCATGACACAATTCGAATCTATGTTATACTTCATGTGGTAGGGATATCACCTTATGTTACAATTCCCATGTTATGATTTATGCATTACAACCTTCATTGGTTACTCCAAAAGGGACCCTTGTCGGAACCTTTCTTTGTTAACCAAAGTTAGTGGAATAATTAATTTAATTTTTATGTCAAGTAAAGTCATTGCACATTACTAGTGGTTTGTCCTGACTATTAAACTATGAAAATAGTTAAAAGATTAACCGATAATCATATCATAGTTATGATTTATTTTGGAAACATTAATCATTTTTTTTCTTGTAGTAAATGAGTGGTTGGAAGTTATTAATGTGAGGCTTGATGTACCTTGTGTTCTTAATTTTCACATGCCTCCCCAGCCTCATGTGGAAACCCTTATGTTTGCCAGGTGTGACTTCTTGGAACAAGAGTGGGGAAGGTAAGTCATGACCGCCTTGCATAGTTTTCAAACATTATTTTCTTTGGAAATTTTCTAGCGGAGATTGAGGGTACCTTCTGGTTCGAGTTTAGAAGTTTGCGGAGTTCCATTTCTTCTCTTTGAACTTTTAGATTTTTGTGCTGCATACATATACTTAATGATGCAGGAGCATCTCTCCACGTCATCTAGCTAGCCAGCCAACCACGTCGAGAGTGTGCCTTCAAAGCTAAAGAGAGAGGCGCAACCTCATTCAAATTTGAAATTGAATGTAATTTAATGCTTAGGTTGGTGATCCATGGAAGCCATGCCTTTGTGAAGGCTATAGATAAGATTGACTTTAATGCTAGATCGACTGAGATCTAGATCCAGGCACTGGACCAGACAACCCATTAAATGTAATTTATTAGAGTAGGTGGATCTGGAGGGAAGCGCTCGATGAGCCCCTCAGGTAAAAGAGATTTTGATATCTCATTTTGAGTTAGTAAGAGGATGGTAGAGTTGAAGAGCCAGAGAGAGCTCAGGAACACCATTGTAAAGATACAGGCATTGTTGCCATTATTAATATAACAAAGAAGTTTTTACTACATTTCTGTATGTTATGTGAATGTCTTTGTGTGTGTTCCATTATGTGATGTAGATGTATACTGTAGTTGTGCATTTGCAGGAGTGTGCTTGATTTCATGGTTGAAGGTCTTTGAGGCCTCACACCAGGAGGGTGTGACACAATGCTGCGGGTTCTGAGAGCCGTGCACAGAGGATGCACTTCTGAGCACTGCGGGTTCAGACAAAGGCGTGCTGCGGCACGGGAACTGGAATCATCAACTCAGGAAGAAGACTTGTGAGGTTGTTGAACAACTCAGGAGGTAAGGCTCTGTAGCTGAAACAGAGTTGCGGACATAACTTGGCTGTAAGTTCTGTGGAGTTCTTCCAGGTGGGCATTGAGCGTAAGCACGATGTGCTGGAGGAAGAACTCTGTTGAGAGTTTGAAGGAGAAGACAGAATCAATGAGGATTCTGTAGAGCTCTTCCAGGTGGGCATTGATGAGGTGCATAGAGGTACAGGAAAAAGGAGACAGAACCGTTGGGTGTTATGGGAGAAGATACTCTGCCAGGAGGGCGTCGAGAAAGTGTGCAAGCAGGCACATAAGTGAAGAGAACTCTCTTGAGTTCTGCCATTTGAGAGGAAGAATCCACTGAAGGATCTTCCCTGGGTTGCTGAATACCCATAAGTACTCAGAAAGAGGCTTGAGTAGAAGGATAACCAGGAGGGCATCCATTTCATTCTCCACCTGTAGGAGAAGAAGAAAAAATCCCTCAAGGGGTCTGAGTGTTTGTCAAAGCTCAGAAGAGATATCACTTTGGTGCGTGAAGACTCTGCAGAGGTGCAGGAGCCAAAGAATCCTTCGAGGGTTGGGAAGGAAGTGCGTAAGATCAGGAGGAGAAGCATCAACCGTCATATCGGCAAAAGGACAAGATCTGGACCGTTGATTTTCTATGTCCAGGAGGAGCTCAGGGGGAGCCTATAGAATGAGGAGATCGAAAGCCATCGGATCTCATACTGAAAACCCCTCAGTCGTTGGATCGGGAGAAGATGCGCAGAGATTAAGCGCAGGAGTAGGCGCGCAGGAGAGAGGATCTGAGCCGTCAGATTTGGAGCAGATAACCGTCAGTCATTGGATCTGCAGAAGTTGCGAGGAGGTTAAGTCCTTGTGGATAGGAGCAGGAATCCCGACGAGAGGAGTCATCATTGGGATATCGGCACTCGGGAAATCAGGATTCTCAAGGTCATGAGAATCGGGACATCAGGAATCCCGAAACAGCGACAGGATCACAGCCGTCCGATAGTCGGGATACGTGACAGAGATCGGGAAATAGTATGTATATTAACCATCGGGAAATCGGGAATCCTGAGGTCAAAAGGAACAGGGCATTAACAGTCTCGAAATCCCGAGGGAGGATATAAGCCGTCCATTTGGAAGGGACGCGTGGCAGTAATCGAGCGCCACCGGGAAAAGCCTGACAGGGAGGCCGCCTATCGGCATATCGGGGATCGGGATATCGGAGATCCCGTGGACGAGTGGTTTGAGCGCCTTGAAATCACGATATGCGAAACCTCGATCAGTGGGGGCCAGCTGTTAGTACATCAGGGCTGAGAAAAGGTGCCATAGTGGAGGCCAGCTGTCATCACAATAGAGGAGGAGACCGGGAACCATCGGAGGACCGAGGCATAGGGGATCAACATATCGAGGAATCCGTGGACGCGAAACCATTGCATTTCGAAACCGCGAACCCCGAAACCCCGATGAAAGGGTAAGGTTGTGGTCACGAAGTGATGGTCACATTGGCTAGGGGTTAAGCCAGGAGGGCTAGCGTGGTCAAATGCGCGTCATGATTCAGGAAATCGCGAGTCTTGGAGATACGAGTATTTCGACATTGAAAATGCCGAAAATCCGATGGGGAGTATGGCTACGGTCATATACGAGCAGGTCATATGGACCAGAGCCTAGCCAGGAGGGGCTAAGGGAAAAGGAGAGCTCATCAATATATAAGGCTAAGGTCTTATGGTATGTGGTCGTATGGACCAGGGCATAGCTGGTAGGGGCTAGCACCTGAAAAGAGCTCATCGGTGATCGAGAGTTGGAGAGTACACAAAGTCTCGACAGTGGAAATCTCGAAACCCCAAACCCTGATACTTGAGTCAGGGAAAGGTCACGGTGAAGTACAGGAGACCGTGATGTAAAGGAAAAGGACCTGTGGAATGGGTCGAGTTTTAGCAGAGGATTCTGGCAGGGGATCTAAAGAGCTGCTTCGTCTCAACAGAAAACAATTTTGAGAATGATCTTGTGAGCAAGAGGTCAGGTGAAGAGACCCTGCGGGGTGATAGGGTGGACCTCTTGCATCAAGTGGTATCAAAGATGATTTCTTGTCTATATATTTCAGGCAAGAGGAGAGCAGAGGAGGCGGAAGAAGACAGAGTTGTTGAGGACTCTATAATGATTGTTTGTAGGTAGGCAGCAATCAAGGATACTGTCAGCAGGACTGTAAGATGAAGCTGGAAGCGCTCAGGATGCAGAGTGACAATAGATTTTTCAAAAATGAAAACAGAGGCAGCAATAGGGCTACTGAAGGCCGTAGGTATGCTGGGAGGAGAGAGCTATGGAGCCAAGAAGATATAGATGAAGAGCTCCCAGATATAAAAAAAGAAATGGCGAGACTCAAATTGAAGATGCGATAGGATGAGGAGTCGCAATGGGTGTGTTAATGGCTCATGAAGGATGCCAAAAGAAAAATGACCAGTCAGGGAGTTGATGGTCAGAAGACAGTGGAGGCTGTTGACGGGGTGGCTGAGGTATGTAAACCAGAGACTGGGAGAGGTCTCAATGATGATGGGGAGGATGAATTGGGATCAGATGAGGATCTCAAGGACTGCCAGGAGGGCAGAGAAAAGGAAATTCCAGATTGCCAAGAAGGTAATGAGTTGAGATCAGCTGAAGATCTCACATACCGTCATGAGGAAAACCAAGGAATTTCACATTCCCAGTTGGGAAATGAAAGGAGATCGCTGCGGGATCTCAAATATTTCCAGGAGGGTAGCAGAAGCATCAATGACTACTAGGATGGAAGAGATGAACATTTTAGGCCATATTAAGGTCTCATGGGCTCAGAGGAGAGTTCAATTCAGCAAGGAGTGATGATGAAGATGGGATCGGTTGATCTCATAGTTTGCTAGGAGAGCAGTAGGGACATCCCATATTGCCAAGTGGGCAAGGATAAGCAGATGATTTTGGATCAGCCAGAGGAGCTGACAGAGCAGATGAGACTATCTGATAGTCTCATAAATTCAGAGATGGAAAGGGGTCAACAGGTGCAACTGACATATGGGTGAAAGATTAGGATGATCTTCTGATGATTGGGGGAATTGGGATATTCCTACCATGTTCTCAAGAGGAGGCAAAAATTTGTGTTGCAGACGGTGCAACAACAGAGCAGTCACAACTGATGATGACTGTCAGAAAGGAAGAAGAATTGGAGTAGGTGTTTGAGACTGCCCAAGCACAAGAAGAAGAGGACGAAGAGGACAATGAGCATTCAGAGGAATGTCTCAACATATTCAGCAAGGGAGCTGAGGAAGCTATAGCACTGAAGCTGAAAGCAAAAGATAAAATTATCACTCCATGGGAGATGGAGCTAGAAATGCTGGAGGATTGGCTGAACAATCCGGGGCCAATGAGAGAACTGACATAAGTTGAGTTTTCAGGGAAGGTGACTGAACAACAAGTCAGTCAAAGGGAGACTACAGAGCTGAAGTCTGTAGTAGAGTGGCAACTGGAGGCCACATATGAAGATGAATAAGATGGCATGGGAGATCGTAGCGATCTACCCAATTGCAGAAAATTTTTGCAGCTAAGGAGACTGCAAGAACGAGACCAGCCATGGAAGCAGCTGGACAAAGTGATCAAGGAGATCATGGAGCTGATGATCCGGTCAACAAAAAATGCTAGCGAGGAGAGGCTAAGAAGAAGAGAAACAACAACAACAATAATGCTGAAGCAGCAGCAACAACAACAACAAGATGGAGAAGATGGAAAGCTCCAAAGACTTATTTGGGATCCAGGAGGATTTCCAACAACTCAAAGGGGCAGCACATGAGCAGGAGCTCATGATTTTGCAGCTGAGGAGTTTGATGCAGGAGCATCTCTCCACGCCATCTAGCCAGCTAGCCAGCCACATCGAGAGCATGCATTCAAAGCTAAAGAGAGAGGCTCAGCCTCATTCAAATTTGAAATTGAATGTAATTTAATTCTTAGGCTGGTGAGCCATGGAAGTCGTGCCTTTATGCAGGCTGTAGATAAGATCGGCTTTAATGCTAGATCGACTGAGATCTAGATCCAAGCGTTGGACTAGACAACCCATTGAATGTAATTTATTAGAGTAGGTGGATCTGGAGGGAAGCGTTCGATGAGCCCCTCAGGTAAAAGAAATTTTGATATCTCATTTTGAGTTAGTAAGATGATGGTAGAGTTGAAGAGCCAGAGAGAGCTCAGGAACACCATTGTAAAGATACAAGCATTGTTGCCATTGTTAATATAACATAGTAGTTTTTCCTGCATTTATGTATGTTATGTGAATGTATGTGTGTGTGTTCCATTATGTGTTGTAGATGTATACTGTAGTTTTTCATTTGCAGGAGTGTGCTTGATTTCAGGGTTGAAGGTCTTTGAGGCCTCACACCAGGAGGGTGTGACAGAATGTTGTGGGTTCTGAGAGTCATGCACAGAGGATGCTCTTCTGAGCACTGTGGGTTCAGACAAAGGCGTGTTGCGGCACGTGAACTGGAATCATCAGCTCAGGAAGAAGACCTGTGAGGTTGTTGAACACATCAAGAGGTAAGGCTATGTAGCTCAAACACAGTTGCAGATAGAACTTGGCTGTAAGTTCTGTGGAGCTCTGCCAGGTGGGCATTGAGCGTAAGCACGAGGTGCTGGAGGAAGAACTTTGTTGAGAGTTTGAAGGAGAAGACAAAATCAATGAGGATTCTGTAGAGCTCTGCCAGGTGGGCATTGAGCATGTGCATAGAGGAATAGGAAAAAGGAGACAAAACCGTTGGGTGTTCTGGGAGAAGATACTCCACCAGGAGGGCGTCGAGAAAGTGTGAAAGAAGGCACATACGTGAAGAGAAATCTCTTGAGTTATGCCATTTGAGAGGAAGAATCCACTGAAGGATCTTCCCTGGGTTGATGAATACCCAGAAGTACTCAGAAAGAGGCTTGAGTAGAAGGATAGCCAGGAGGGCATCCATTTCATTCTCCACTTGTAGGAGAAGAAGACAAAATCCCTCAAGGGGTCTCAGTGTTTGTGAAAGCTCAGAAGAGATAGCACTTTGGTGTGTGAAGACTCTGCAGAGGCGCAGGAGTCAAAGAATCATTTGAGGGTTGGGAAGGAAGTGCGTAAGCTCGAGATGAGTAGCATCAACCTTCAGATCGGAGGAAGGAAGAGATCTAGACCGCTGATTTTCTACGTCCAGGAGGAGCTCAGGGGGAGCCTATAGAAGGAGGAGATCGACAGTCGTCGGATCTCATACTGAAAACCCGTCAGCCGTTGGATCGGGAGAAGATGAGCAAAGATTAAGCACAGGAGTAGGCGCGCAGTAGAGAGGATCTGAGCTGTAAGATCTAGAGCAGATAACTGTCAGTCGTTGGATATGCAGACGTTGTGAGGAGGTTAAGTCCTCGTGGACAGGAGGAGGAATACCGATGAGAGGAGTCATCATCAGGATATCGACACTCGGTAAATTGGGATTCTCAAGGTCGTGAGAATCGGGACATCAAGAATCCCAAAACAACGACAGGATCACAGCCGTCCGGCAGTCGGGACACGTGGAGGAGATCGGGAAATAGTCAATATATTGACCATCGGGAAATAGTCGGTATATTGACCATCGAGAAATAGGGAATCCTGAGGTTGAAAGGAACGAGGCATTAACAGTCTCGAAATCCCGAGGGAGGATCTAAGACATCCATTTGGAAGGGACGCGTGGCCGGAATCGAGCGCCACCGAGAAAATCCTGACAGGGAGGCCACCTATCGGCATATCGGGGATCGGGATATCGGAGATCCCGTGGACGAGTGGTTTGAGCACCTTGAAATTGCAATACGTGAAACCCCGATCAGTGGGGGCCAGCTGTCAGTACATCAGGGCTGAGAAAAGGCGCCATAGTGGAGGCCAGCTGTCATCACAGCAGAGGAGGAGACCGAGAACCATCGAAGGACCGACACATCGGGGATCGGCATATCGGGGAATCCATGGACGCGGAACCGTTGCATTTCAAAACCGCGAACCCCGAAACCCCGATGAAAGGGTAAGGTTGCGGTCATATACGAGCAGGTCATATGGACCAGAGCCTATCTAGGAGGGGCTAAGGGAAAAGGATATCTCATCGGGATATAAGGCTGGGGTCTTATGGTATGTGGTCATATGGACCAGGGCATAGACGGTAGGGGCTAGCGTGTGAAAAGAGCTCATTGGTGATCGGAAGTTGGAGAGTACAGAAAATATCGACAGCGGAAAGTTCGAAACACCGAACCCTGATACTTGAGTCGAGAAAAGGTCACGGTGAAGTACAGGTGACTGTGAGGTAAAGGAAAAGGACTTGTGGACTGGGTCGGGTTTTAGCAGACGATTCTGGTAGGGGATCTAAAGAGCTGCTTCGGCTCAGCAGAAAGGGATTTTGAGAACGATCCTATGAGCAGGAGGTCAGGTGAAGAGAACCTGCGGGGTGATATGGTGGAACTCTTGCGTCACTTAAGCTTGCATATATTATGTCTACTTTCAAAGATCTAGATTTTCCAGTTCATTCAGGAGCTTGGGAGAAAAATTGCTTAGTGGTTTCACCCTTAATTGATAAACAATTTTGTAATTTATGTTGTTGGGTTCCAATTATACAGTTGGCGAAGCTGTTTATTTGATAAATTATGGTTGAAGGTCCTATGCGCATTTTCTTTATTCTATGCAATACTCCAATTATTGTTGCTTTCCTGACCTTGATTTCGGGTTTGGAAACCTTACAGGTTTCTCTAAGAGATGAATGTCCTGGATACACTTAGCTTCTTCTGTAGTTCTTCCTTTTTATTGAAGGGATATTTTTGTGTACTTCATTTAATCATGGGCCCTTAGTTATGTTTGAGGGTACCCATAACAAAGGAATGTTGAATCTAGTTGGTTGAGACATTCTTCTATAGGAAATCCATCTCGGGTTAGAGTTTTTCCTCGTAAGAATTTTATACCCTAACTCTTTGTCATCCTCTTATGAAAGTTTTTGTTCCTTTATGTAATGGTTATGCGCCAATGCAAGTATGCTCGACCAAACTAGCAGGGTTTAACCTGTATCAGCCATCTACATACCTTTTAAGTTTAACTTTAAGTGTTTTCCTTTTGTAACTGTGAAATTTACCATACCCGGGTGCCACTTTAAGTTTTTTTTTTTTGTTTAAAACCTTGTGACAGGTAATGACTATGATTTCTTAGCTAGGGTGTTCAACCTTKATAGGTAACTCGRTTTGTAAATAAAMCTTATATCTGGATGAGTGYATSTTAACCATATTCTCTATTCGAACTAGTGGGATGGTTACTTGTCCTAGATCTGTCGACTATTTTGGTCTAATTTCAACAATAAGTAGAATATTTTCTTTGCATGTYRTTTGCAAGGATTCCCTGGCTGTATGGTTGTRTATAAGGGATTATGTTACTATTGTTCCATTTTTAACTAAAATTAGGCTAAACCCTTGTGCATGTAAAAATGACTTTCACTCGTGTTAATTTACAAAGTCAAGTCAATAATGATGTACCTCTGTTAACTATTTATCAATGGAATTTTTTCTTTGTTTCTTAGTTTGTGGTTGCTAGTGGTTCTGGCCTTTACTTTCCTTGCTCGTATAATTTTCTTACTTCCCTTATAATTTAAAGGCGGTTACAAAACTACCCAATTGTTTCTAGTTATTGTTATTTTCTTTAGCTCTTAATAATCGACAGTCTTAACCTTATTTTTACATTCAAGATTTTATTCATGGAAACAACATCATCGTTTAACATTTAGCATGTTGGTTGTATCTCCATTTATATAGTTCTGTTTATGTATATGTTCTAGAACATCTTCACGAAATTAGCATTATAATTTGCATCTAACATGTTGGTTGTATATTCCATTTATATAGTTTCCTCTATGTTTGACAATTTTTATTATACTTTTTGTATTGGTTATGGATATAATCAATTTTCCCTGATATGTATCACGAAAAAAAAATTATGGGTAAATGTGGGGTTCATTACATGATCAGTATGGACTGGTTGGAATCGCATGAGGCAAAACTCAACTGTAAGGCGAAACATTTGAGCTTGGTCAATGATGAGTGATAGAGACGCGTGATTGTGGGTTGAAACTAGGGAGTTTCTCTGGGGTTCATCTCTTCCTTGCAACTACAAAATATAATGGGCAAGGGATGGTAGTTTTATGACATCCTTGTGTTAGATGGAAAAGGCATGGCGGAAGAACTGGAAAAACCTTATGTTATTATGAGAGCTTGTGGATGTCTTCCCAGAGAAGTTACCAAGGTTACCACCTAAGAGGGAATTGGAATTTATGATAGAGCTAAAACCATGAACTGAACCAATAGCGAGAACGCATTATTGGATGTCGACCCCTGAGTTACATGAGTTGAAAATGCAATTGAAGGAGTTTCTAGACATGGGACTTATATGACCGAGTGTGTCACCGTGGGGTGTGCCTTTTCTTTTTATACAGAAGAAGGATGGGTTGTCGAGACTCTGGATTGACTACCATCAATTAACAAGGAAACGATCAAGAACCAATATCTGTTGCCAAGGATTAACGATCTATTTGATGAAATGAAAGGCTCAATGGTGTTTTCAAAGATGGAATTGAGAACATGGTATCACTATTTACACATCAAGGAGGACAACATCGCTAAGACCACCTTTAAGAAGAGATTTGGACATTACAAGTTTATGGTTTTACTGTTTGGACTGACAAATACCCTAGGGATATTTATGAGCTTGATGAATTGGGTGTTCCACGAATACTTGGACAAGTTCATCCAATTATTCATTGAATATTAATTTTGATATATTCTTGGACGATGGAGGAGCATGATGAACACTTGCGCTTGGTACTATAATGTCTATGAGAGAACAAATTGTGTGGGAAACTATCTAAATGATCCTTTTATTAACCGAAGATTCACTACTTAGGGAATGTAATCTTCGATGAAGGTGTCATTGTCGATCCAACAAAGATCGAGGTTATTGTTGAATGGCCTGCATTGAAGATGTCCCAGAAGTGCATAGATTCATGGGTTTAGTGGGATACTATCGAGGGTTCATCGAGGGTTTTTTGAATATTGCAAATCCAATTACGAAATTTCACAAGAAGAACAAGATGTTTGTTTGGAACAAGAAATGCACGGAAGCATTTCGGAGGCTCAAGGAGATTTTGACGACAACACCGATACTAAGGCTCCCTAACATGGACGAGGATTTCTTGGTATGCACTGATGATGAGGGGGTTTATGTAACATCCCGCTCTTGTGCGCACTAAGAAAAATTATCCTTTGAGGACACTTCCGTGCAAGTGATCAAGGTCATTATACTCTTGGTTGTTTTCATTATGATTATGATATATTTTGGATTTAAGTATATGTTATTTTTGTTGTATTTACATCGACATGTGCTATTGACTAGGTTCTCCTAAGTGTGCAGGACTCTAGACGTTAGAGGATACCAGGGCATCGATGAAACTCCTTGGACTCCAGATCGAGTAAGGGAGTGGATTGTTAGGGTTTGAATGTTGTTTATGTGACATATGTACATATGATTAGATATTATGATGTTGATTTTTATCGATGACATGTTTCTTTGATGGATGCAAGATGACAATAGCTTACCAACAAGACCCACATTTGGAGTAAAGGGGTCACACATGAAAACTAAATACATTGAGGGAGATGTGTGGGAGAAACCCTACCACAACCTACTAGCACTCCTTCCATGGCTCGAACTATAGGCTAACGACTACCTAGTTATAGAATAACCATGATGCCATGAGGTAAAACTATAACAGTTGCTCATGATGATTCTAAGGGGCATGCAATAAGGAAGAGTCCTTATTCCTTTGAGGTCTTTAGTATCCCACAAGATAAACCGGTGAAGTATTCACTCGAGGGGTTTGATGTGTAATAAACTCATTCAAGAGGCAAGTGGCACCTTTGGAGCACATAGTGTGTATTGAAGGGAACGTTGTGCAAATAAATCAAAATCATGCGAGTGGCACCCTTGTAGCATGTAGTGCGTCATGAAGGGAACACCATGATTTTAACTATGGTAAGTTAATAAACCTAGTGACTAGAAAACTATACCTCCTTAAAACCTCATCAGCCTTAAAATGAATGATGTGATGAGTAAAGTTCAATAATAATTTTCCCCTTAAGAACTATTGCCAAGCATAGTGAATTTAAAACCTAGGTCTAAGTAGAGCCTCTGAAAAAAAAAACTAATTAGACATAACAAGAATGGGGTAAAGAAAATTCAATCTTTATTAATTAAAGTAAAATTTTTAATGAAGGTTTAAATATTAAAAAGTGAGGCATTTAGGAAAATTTAATTAATTAATAAATTGATTTTCACGTGCAACTAGGGGATTGGGCGACATGTGTACGGGGGAGTTTTTTCCTAATTAAATAAATGAAAAAATAATCTAATGAGGGTTTGGGAAACTAATCACTTGAAAACTATATTAAAAGGATGGCAAAGGAGGAGTATGGATTATGTCTAGTTTTCCTAAGGTTATGCTATCGAGATTTCATCTTCACTAGATTTTCTCTTGTGGGAGTTTGAACACCCAACTCGGGTAACAAGTGGTATCTTGACCTTGCAAGGCAGGATGAGAGCTAACGTTCTCTATTGTTTGCATGGACCCTTTACAACTCCAGGATCTCAGGGAAAGAAGAGTACCCCTAGAATTGGCTGGGAGGTACCGGTGAGGTCCCATCAGTCAGGCAGGATCATGATGGATTTGGTATGCGTATTTGAATTTTGTTATATTTTTGTTAAAAAATTTCTGTGTATGAGGTTATAATGATGATGAAGCAACTCATGCATTTGCAGTTGACATTATTCTATTAGTTCATAGTAAGGCCTTAAATCTAAGTTTTTAATCAGTTTCAATTCATATTGGGGTTGTAGGTTGCTGGTTTGTAGTCAAGTTGGGCTCTTAAAAATCGTTTTTCTTGTAGCCCCTCCCTTCAGTAGCGATTACAGTGAATTTTTTGAGCGATATTGTTGAGAAATTATAGTGGATTTTGTTGAGCGATTAGAGTGATTTGTTGAGCGACTTTGTTGGGAGATTTAGAGTGACTTTTGTTGCACGATTTATATTGATTTTCTTGAGGGATTAAAGTGATTTTGTTGCTTCTAGAACAAATTCTTGGCATAAATTTATTGTTGCTTCACCAACAATTTGGTTTTCTTAACTCTCTCTACATTTTTCTATATCTGTTAGCCTTTATATTTTTCTATGCTCTTTGATTTCATTTTATCCCTTCATGGTGTTTTCAAAAAAAAGTAAGTGCTGATGCAGCCATCACATCGCGTATCCCTGTGTCCTTGGAGAGAGTCTTGACGTCCCACATGTACAAATTAAATTTATGTGTTGCCTACCTATTCTTGAAAAAACAAAAGTGTGGAGTGATACTTTTGAAGAAAAAACACTAAGAACTTTAGAAACTCGTTATGGCCCTTACTCAGGGGAATCAGTACTAGCAACCGGTTTCAATTGTTTTTAGTCAGTCAAGTTCAGCCTGAAACGTGCAGTTAATTATAAAATAAATAGGATGTCATGGGAGTAACCACCTAGGATTTACTCTTAAAGGTTTCGGCCCTCTAGTTGAGGCTTTTTTTTAAAAGGAATACAATTTTAGGGGAGGTAAAACCTTTGTAAGAGACCTGTTGCCTTCTCAATTTCAATATGGGTATCCCGAGGAATATCGGGTAGTATTCTTGAGTTGTAGAAACCCCCTTTTATTTTACTCGGGCATTCATTAGTGACCAGTCAACAACAAGTGGGTAAGCGCAATCGTGAACCTGAATGCATGAATTAGAATGCCTGAAGGCTCGTTGTGTTCAGTTGGTAACACCGTGGAAGACCAGAACCATTGGGAGAAACCTCCCACACTCGCACGGAGTGTTGGCTCCCTCGTGGGCATCCTCGTGGCCTCTCCCAGGTGGATTGGCACACATTATTGGGTGACTTCCCTGCTTCTCCAGAGGACTATTGTCAGACCCATCCATCGCAGAGTCTGTAGTTCCTTTTAGCTGCTTCGACATGCAAGAAACTAGCGAACTCGTGGGGAATCCAATGCTTCCTACCTCAATGACCATCTATGTGCTTCAATGAACTAGATGTGTTTCCTTATAATACCTCTTCCATCTTTTTTTTCGTTTTGGGTGGCTGCATCTATGAGGTGGGTTACCGAATATGTCCCTAAGATGGTATTCTTATCCACTAGTGTCATCGTTGTTCCTAACAATGCAATTTCCTTGCCAGACTGCATGTTTTTATTCTTTTCAAAAAAACATTAATTACACCATAATATTCGTGTCAGCCTGTGATTGTTTATTCCAATTTGAAATCTTTGTGGAAGCTTTTTCTTGATAGGCCAGAAGGCCTGAGTATAGATATCCTATTCGTTAAACTTTTTTTGACCATCGAATTAATGCATGAATAAACAAAATTCTATTCTCTTTTAGTTAATGTTGATTGCACGAAATGGTCACTAAGGACAAGTTGTCGCAGTTAGAATTTGTCGTAGATTAAAATTATAGTATTAAATTTTAGTGGCTCCTTTTACATTTAAATAAGAAAAACAAATAAAATTTTAATATTTAAATTTAATGACTTGTTAATCGAAAACTAACTTTGCATTCAATCCTTTATATCTTTATTGGGTTTTTGTTTTTTAAGGAGATTGTATAAAACAATTTTGAATGAAAAATTTATTGTTTATGTGAATTTATTCATTTACAACAAAAGTGTAAATTCATTTATTCTATTGTAAATTCATATATTCGCAGAGGAACAATAATCAAGAAATCATATTCATATTATTGAGACGTCTTTTATTTAGTAATTAATGAACATATGTTTTCTTTCCTTAATTGTAAACTTAGTTAAATGCCATAAGGGTCTAAGTATCCATAAGGTTATCGAGCTCTCATTTCTCTAATGATTTATTAGCACATTGTTTCCCTGGCTACCTTCTTTCATCATGATTAAATAATCATTAATCTTTGGTGGAGTCTAATTAGCATGTTCATAGAGGTTGAATGTTCACACACCTCGAAGTTAAGAAAAATGTTTGATGTGCCTAAAAATTTGATTATGTAGAAGATTGTGCCATGACTTATGTCGTTGTTAGATGGATTGAGTATTTAAGTTTGTAGATTTAATCGTTCCAGGCAATCATGTTGATCTGTAATGTCTTAATATGTGGATTATTGCACTGGAATAATGTTAAGGTATTAAACGATGGTTTTAGATATTGATTATTGCACGCATTAAAATTTAAGGTTAGGAATGGCGGATTAAGATATTAGATTTCAAGCACTTGTGATTGTTGTGATTAGTAGTTAGATTTTTTGCATGCATTAACTATTGATGATGCATGTATAACTAAGTGATTAAGATTGAACATGTGTGTTGAATGATGTATGGTTTAATGCTTAGATTTTACTTTTCTCGTGCATAATGAAAATTTAAGGTAATGCTTCATTGATGGGCTCTTTATTGTGGCGCTCAATGAAGGGTCAATGTATTGAATGATTGTTGGTTATTTACTTCTTCCACCAATTACTTTATTGTAATGAATGATTGCGTCATTGTGTGTAAGGGGTTGTAGTAGTTATGAGATATTGTGTTATGAAATAAGGGAATATAGAAGTTTAGGGTCAAATGCTAAACATCTGAAGGCTATATGTGTATTAGGTGTTAGGGGTTATAAGTGTCTATGGTAAAGGGATAACATCAAAAGTTATTATTACTAGGGGTTATGGATTCATGGTCATAAGTTTTAGAGATTATATAGATATCATGTCATATTAAGGGTTAATATGAGTTAGTAGTAAGGGGTTATAAGCAATAAGGGTTAACTAACTTAAGTGTTAGTTTTCATGGAAAGAATTATGAGAGATAGAAGTTATCATGTTAAGAGAGTTAGGTGCTTGGAGTAATAAAATTTATGGGTTATAGTCATATATTTAGATCTGCTAGGGATGATATCTTATATGTATTAAGAATGATTTGTTAAAGGAGTAAAACAATTATATTTTTTATTACTGGGAAGATATAAATATATGGTTAGTAACACTGGGTTATTCCAAAACCTTAAAAGGTTTATATGTTCTAAAAGTTAGTGATTATATTAGATGTTATAGGTGATATATAGGTGATTATAGAGCACTCCAATACTCTTGGCCATAATTATACGTTGAAGAAACTGTTTTAAGTCGT
>ML835399.1:12070-24335 GCA_009831015.1 Picea engelmannii | reverse complement strand
ACCATGGTAAACAAACTCTACACCAAAATAATTCCCAAAAAAACTAGATATCTAAAACCGAAAGCCACTCAAAACTACAACTCTAATAATGCTAGAACCTATAAACACATACTGCAAAAAATATATAACAAAAACTCAATAGATGGATGGTCAAAACCTATCACTACTTTCTCATTAATTCTAAAGTGAAATATACTACATGAAAAACAACAAACTAATTCATTGCTTGCTATTGCACTTAATGAATTAAACTTATACCCTTACCTTCTACTTTATAGACAAGAAGGTAAAATGAATCTAGACACATGCACAACAGTGCCTCAACTTAAGGTATTAACTACTAATTCTAGTGCACTTTCCTTGCATGGATAGACGAACCTAGTAAAGTGCATCTCTACAGGAGATTATCTTAGGCATGGCATGCAAGCATGCATCCTCTAATAGATCTATGCCCTTAACTAGATTGCATGCACCTTACCTAATTAAACTTAGACTTCATTGAAAATTTGAAAACTACTAGAATAAAACAGAACTAACACACGCAAATTGCATGCAAACTACTAAGGATAACATGCAAACTGTTGAGGATAGATTGTTGGAAATAGAACAACAATCACTCCTACATAATCTAATGCACCATACTACCGAATCTAGAATAGAGGAAGTGCACCCTCACTGTTCGGTTCGAATTGTTGTAACTGAAGCAACTAGATCTGCTCACAGGTGTGCCCAGCATTGCCACATGTGTCCTTAGGTTGTAGAATACTATCCCAAGTACAATCTAATAGTTAAGGGTATCACCATTGTTGATTAAGACTATCACCTTGGTGCTTGATATACCCAACCAACTTCAAGGTCTAGGGGGATGAAAATCTTTCCAAAGCATGAATTGAGATTTGTGGTTCCTCACACGGAGTTTCATACATGAGGACTTTGTCTGGAGTGAGTGTAATTTGTTCAACAACACAGGTATTCCAACAGAGGACGAACACCTTCAGTAACCACTCACACAAAAATATCAAAGATCAACACACTGATATTTTGACGTGGTAAAACCCCTAAGGGGAAACATCCATAGCCCCAGCCAACGCGGCCACTTGGAGTAATTTATTAATGCAAAAGAAAAATATTACAGAAAGATTTTACAAAAGAGTTTCTCACAATCGATCATTGGCAAATGACCCTCCATGCTCTTTAAATAGAGATCATGGACCAATCGGGTGTTAAACCACAGATCAATGTAGTCGTTAATATCGAGGAGAATATGAACCATCAAATCACTCTATGTCAGGAACATATCGTGACCGTTGAATTTCTTAACTACAAATGCATACTAATGCATACTAAAGAAACACAATTTTATGTAATGACACATTAGACCAAGTAGATCTTAACTAACTCCTAAGTGTCTAAATATCCTAACATCTCCCCTTAAGAACAACTTTAGGATTGAAGGATTTACAATAGTGACACAATAGGAGAAGGAAGGAGGCATTAGAACCTATCCCCCCTTAATGACAACTTCCTGAACTCCTAACATAGATCCAAGTTTGGAAAACTTCGCTTATGTAAAAGACTTTGTGAAAATGTCTGCAACTTGATCTTTTGTGGGGCAAAAGAGCACTTCAATAACTTGATCATGAATGAGCTTTCTGATGAAGTGCATGTGTAGTTCGGTGTGTTTAATGTGTTGATGTTGAACTGGGTCTTTGGCGAGCTTGATGGCACTTTGATTGTCGCACCAAAAGTTGGTCAGATGTTGTTGTTGGAATCCAAACTCTGAAAGGATTTGTCGAAGCCACAAGGCTTCTTAACTTGCATTTACCATTGCTCAGTGCTCTGCTTCTGCTAAAGAAAGTGCAATAGCTTGTTGTTTCTTACAGGCCCAAGTGACAGGTCCTGAACCAAGGCTGAAAACATAACCTGCAGTAGACTTATGATCATCAAGGTCACCGGCCCAATCTGAATCAATGAAACCAACCAATAAGGGAGTCCCCCCTGAACTGTAATGTATCTTGAACTGAATTGTACCTCGGGCATACCAAAGTATCCTTTTAGTTGTTTCCAATGTCTTTCATGGGGTGTTTGCATATATCGGGCAACAAGAACAACAACAAAGGAAAGATTGGGACGGGTATGAGTCAAGTATAAGAGGCTACCAACTAACTGACGGTACAAGGTGGCATCAACTTCGAGAAAAGTATAGGTGGCAGCAAGCTTAACTCCAGACTGGAAGGGAGAAGGGGTTGGTTTACAATCTTCCATGTGAAAGCAAGGAAGAAGGTCACAAGCATACTTAGACTAGGAAAGAAAAATTTCTTCATTGGTTTGCAAAACTTGGAGGCCAAGGAAATAGTGCAAAAAGCTTAAGTCTGTCATTTCAAATTTCTTCATTGGTTTGCAAAACTTGGAGGCCAAGGAAATAGTGCAAAAAGCCTAAGTCTGTCATTTCAAATTTCTTCTTAAGGCTGGTTTTCACATGGTTTAAAAGTTTGAGTCGCTACCAGTAAAGATAAGGATACCATGTTCGACAACACAGGTATTCCAACAGAGGACGAACACCTTCAGTTACCACTCACACAACTAGATTAAAGATCAACACACCGATATTTTGACGTGGTAAAACCCCTACGAGAAAACATCCATGGCCCCAGCCAACGCGGTCACTTGGAGCAATTTATTAATGCAAAAGAAAAAGATTACAGAGAGATTTTACAAGAGAGTTTTTCACAATCGATCATCGGAAAATGCCCCTCCATGCTCTCTAAATAAAGATCATAGACCAATCGGGTGTTAAACCACGGATCAATATAGTCATTAATATCGAGAAGAATATGAGCCGTCGGATCACTCTATGTCGGGAACATATCGTGATTGTCGAATTTCCTAACTACTAATGCATACTAAAGAAACACACTAAGAAACACATTTTTACCTAACGACACATTAGACCAAGTAGATCTTAACTAACTCCTAAGTGTCTAAATATCCTAACATAATCTCCCTCTAATTTAAGTCAAATGCTTCTTCATCTAAGTTTCCTCTAAAGCATCAAATGGGGCCATATCAATGATAAATCATTTTTCTCCTTAAAAAATTTCATCACAATTGAAGTAGAGGTTTTGATGCTTGTGTTATACCACTTCAGTAGTGGTCAACTTGTGGACCATGAAAGGTGGAGAGGGATTCAGTGGTTGTGGAACAAAATTGGGGTGTTTAGACTAGACACTTGTCACAACTTGAACATGACAAGCTTACTTAGAGGCTTAGAGGCCTCCAACCATGTAGCTAGTTGAGGCATCTCAACTTGTGCTCAAATCTCCTTCTTGAGACCACTAATAAAACATGCCCTAAAAAATTCATCATCCAACCGTTATGTCTTCGGGGCCAATCGTTGAAAAGCAACAATATATTCCTCCATTGTTCTTGTTTTCCTTAACTTGGTTAACACCCTCACAAAATTGGTATCTATTCAAAATCTAGCAAAAAGGGGTTTCACAAATTGGTCCCAAGAAATGTACCATGAATATGCTTTGTTGTACCATTGCCATCATTGTCAATGCTCCCAATCATAATACAACAGACCCAACTAGAGTTTCAGCATGCCATCTCAACTCTCGTGAAGAGAAAAAACATATGTCCAATAGATCAGACCCATCAAACTTGTTGAAATTAATCTTGGGGAACTGGTGCAACCGATTGGAATTAGTGTCATGTGAGAATGATTAGGATCTAACTCCACCATCCTCGGAAGAGCCCCTAACGTCCATAAAAAACTAACCAATCAATGCCTCAAATTGGGTGGTTATGTTCTATTAAGAAACAATGATGGTGTCCCAGAGTCATTGATTTAACTCAGCAAGGGACGACACACATTGAACTAAGGTAGAGAAATCACCATCCACTTTGTTCATCCAATCATCCATGGCCATTTTTCTAGTGGTGGGGATAGAGTCAACAAAGGTCCACCCTAAAAAGTGATCTGAAATGGATTCAAACAAGAAAATGGTTGTAAGACTTGGTACATGTAAGTTAATTCGACAATTAAAGAAGGTTAGACAAACTATGAAAGACAATGCTAATGTAAAAGTGAATAAGAAAAAAGAGAAAAAAAAAAGAATTAAATGAAAAAGAAAAATCAAATAGGAGAGAAAAAAGTGAGGAATGGGAAATGAAAAGTCATGTCTATTGGCCTTCCCATTACACCAACTCTCTCTATTTAGTTTTCTGCTTTCACTCTCAAAGAGGATTTTTGTTCAAGGAGACTGGAGATGGATAGAGAGCCATGAATAACATTGTAACTAGAGATTGTCGAAATAGACTGAGCATCCATTCAAAGTTGGTTTTCCCATTTGGGTTCCCAAGGTAAACATTGTGTCTTTGTGTATGGATTTCTTTGTGTTGTGTTAAATGCTATGTTATTTTTTTTTCTATCTATGAGTTTTAATGGAGTTGTTTTGTTTTTTAATGGTTGCATGTGTTGCTTAATCACTGAGGATTTTTTACCAATTTTAGTTTTGATGATTTCCTTCATAGTTACAGTCTCCCTGAGCAAGAGAACTATCCCAATAGCTCTTTATTCTCCTCCATTCATCCATTTCTGAAATGGGGGATCGATGGACCTCATTCCAAAGTCGTTGCAATAGTTTAGGGAGTTGCTAATTTGATTATTTCTAGCTATTGGGAAAATTTACCTCTCCTACAGTTTGTAAATCATCCCCGCGGTCTATAATTTCACCAATACCAGATTGTACACTCTCCCTTTGGTCGATTTTATTTATCTGGGTTGAATTCCTTCTTACCTGGTCGACTACACAATAGCCTAGGTCGATTTCTCTTACCTAGTATACAAGAGTGATCTCCCCGAGTACTATGCTCTATGTACTATAGAGACGATCGAAAGGCTTATCTAAGGAGGGTCTCTATGGGGCTTCTGATATAGTTGAGAGTATGTGGATAGTTTAGGGAGTTGCTAATTTGATTATTTCTAGCTATTGGGAAAATTTCTCTCTCCTACAATTTGCAAATCATCCTCACAATCTATAATTTCGCCAATACCAAACAGTACACTCTCCCTTTGGTCGATTTTATTTATCTGGGTCGAATTCCTTCTTACTTAGTCGACTACATAATAGCCTAGGTTGATTTCTCTTACTTGGTACACAAGAGTGATCTCCTGGAACGCTATGCTCATTGTACTATAGAGATGATCGAAAGACTTATCTAAGGTGGGGCTCAATGATGCCTATGGGGCTTCTAATATAGTTGAGGATATGTGGAAGAACAAATCCATAAACAAATTCTATTTAATGCAATACTATTCACTAGGTACCAACAAAGGTGTACAAGGGAATTCAAGGATGACCTCACCTATATTTTCTATGTGTATGTTTTCCGTCCACAATGTTACCACTTAACGATAGATCTATGTGTTTATGGCCATCAAAATATGTCGCTAGCCTTAAAAAAATTCCAAAATTTTGGTCTTTGTGCTTGCTTAGGAATGTGCTCTAATACCACATGCATGATTCTTTCTATGCAAAATGGACAGTATCAAAGTAATAATATTTGCAATAGCTAAGGAAAAAGGAATAAAAGCAATCGAACATATGAAATGGAAAACCTTATATTGATATTGGAAATGAGATCAATGTTTACAACACCACTTTGAGGGGGTAGCCTCCAAAAGAGTAGAGCTCAAATACAATGTAGAATACTTCACACTTCTTATATAGTTCTTTACCCCTATAGATAGTTTCTAGCAAACCCTAACCATAACCACTTATTGCCCCCTACATTAATGACTAGGCCATATTACATTATTGAATGGCCACTACCTAGTGGGCCTTATTTAATAAGGATGACCACCGTACATTAGTTAACAACCTAGGTACTAGTTACTAAAGGAGTTAGGGTGGGACCCCAATAGAGTCTGTGCCATCTTTACTAAAGCTTGCAAAGACCATGTATGAAGACTTGGTCATTTTTATCAGTAGGGTTATGAATATTTTTCTTCTAAACTATCGTGTCTAGTATTTTACAAGCCAACGATGTTTCATCTTCTTAAAGAAGACTATTGAAGAACATTATATAGATAATTGCCTTTGGCTCTATGTCCTCCCTTTCCATTTCTTGCAGGGAATTTAGAGAAAACTTTGCCCCATTACACTTGCAAAAACTATTTGAATCAAAGTTGTATATGCAACTATATTAGGATGGCATCATTTTTTTCCATTTCAAGCCACAAGTTGAAAGCATCTTTGGCTTGCCTGCGTTGCAAAAACCATTTATTAAGGTTGTATGAGTAATGACATTGAGATGCCTTGCCTCTGCAGCCATCCTGGAAAGGTATAGTAATGTTAAATAAACTGTAATTTTTACATAACCCATCTATTATCTCATTGTAGGTCAACACATTCTAAGCATGTCCCCTCTCCAACATTTCATGTAGGACTTCATAAGCATCATATATTATGTCGACCTTGCAAAATCCATTTATTAGAATGGTGTGGGAAACAACATCAGAAACATAAAGCTTTTCTGAAATTTCCTTGGAAAGCATGTGCACACACTGTATGATCCACTTGACCTACTTTGTATGGGCCATCTGTTGCTACAAGATATGCAAGCATATTAGGGAGGATGCCTAACTGGACCATTTCATTTTAAAAATTGAAACCATCGAGTACTTTAACATGCTCACAAACCCTTTGAACAAGTGAGGTATAATGTTTAATCCAAGAGTTATGTCTATGAGGCCTAATCTCCTTTATCAAGTCAAGGGCCTCAGTAACCCTCTCTGCTTTGCATAGGCATCTAAGAACTGAAATTTGAATTATAAGTATATATTGTGTTGGACTAATCCATTTACTGTGAAAATCAACCAAAATCTTATAGCTTTCATCCAACCTATCCGAGTTACAAAGTTCATTAATCAAACTATTGTTGATCAGAACATCAGGAACAATGTTTAGTCTAGCCATTTCATTGAAAATCCCAAGTGCCACATCCAATTTTCCCACCCTAAAGAGACCATCAATAGCAAGAAGTAAGGAAGTGGTACCTAGAGTGTTAAAATTAATGCAGTTGCAAGAGCCATTCTCCAGGAGGATGGAAAAGACCCTAGTTGTGATCTAGGGCCCCTAGTACACTCCTGGGGTTCTTGGTCTAGGACCAAGCAGTTAGAGCCATGGAAAAAGACCCTAGTTGGGCCCCCAGTGTATTTCTGGGGTTCTTGGTCAAGGAACAAGCCGTTTGATGATATAAGTCCCCAGATGTGTTCTAGGTCCCATGGATGTGTTCCAGGGAATCCTTGTTTAGCACTTGGATTGATCCTTGGTTGTGTACCTTGGTGGTTAAGCCCCTAGATATATTCTAGGGCCCCCAGATGTGTTATGGGGTATCCTGGTCTGGGACTAGGCAGTTTCTTGGTTTAAGTACCAAGCCGAGATAATGTGTGACTTTATTCTCTCCCGCGATGGTCCATGTGACCTAGGAGAAATCAAGAAGAAAGGCATGATCACATCATTAGCCTTCCACGTATGCTAGGATGATAAAATCTTATAAGTTATATCATGGGACTCATGTGGAAAAAATTTCATCAAAGGACTTGACCTTTTGACTTTGTCTTATTGTTTATTGATAAAAACCCTTTGCTTGAGTTAATACCCTCCTAAGTTTATGTTTATGTGTTGGTTCGAATTTCTATTTTGGATCCTACTTCTTCCTAAAGAAAGTTGGCCGCCATGTTCATGAAACCCTCTTCGATTTAATTATCTTGTTGACTTGGTCTATTGGTCTTACCACTTGACGTTTTAGTTGGTTTGTTATTTTAGGGGTTAACCTAATCCTAAATCTATGTCAAAGTGGACTCTAAATGGTTAATGTGTTAACCCTATCTTACCTACCTAAAACTATATAAAGGAGTGGCCTCTCCCTCACTTGACACACTCGATGCATGCGATCTACCTTCTGGACAGGTTTACAAGGGTCTTCTCAGCTCCCCTCTCGCGTGTTCTTGGTCTGCACCAGCTTCCGTGGGTTTATCCCTATCAGCCATGACTGATTATGCTTGCTGCTGACCTGTAGGTGTCCATCCCTGCCAGCCGTTAAGGTTTCTTGTATGTTGTTGGTGTTATGGTGCCACCTTGCTGGTTTGATTATGCTGCCTTGCTGTCTTTATGGTCTGGTGCCGCCTTGATATTTTATTGGTGCCACCCTTGTGTCTTGCTGTGCCGCCTTACCTTGTCTTTCAGCAGCCTTAGTATTCTTACCTTGTGACTGGATTGTTAGGGCTGTTTTGGACTACTGGTATTTTGTCTCTGTTAAAGTAAATTCTGTGTTCTTGGGCTGAAAGTGTTGAATCAGCCGAAGGCTGATTGTGGGTTCATTTTCAGCCCTAGGTTGGACAGTGATATTTTGTTTTCATCCCTATTGCTTGACAGTGGCTTGGACTGTAGCTTTTCAGCTTGCTGAGTTTGCTTTTTTTTTGGTTTCCTATCCTAAGAGTTCTTCTTGGCATTGTCCCTATGATCATGATGAGATCTACCCTGAGGGTTTGATCCATGATCTACTAAGCTTTTCTGAGCATACATTGGAGGAAGGTAACAGCAGCAAATCAGGTACCTTTGTTCTTTGTTACAGCTAAGGTAATACTCAGATCTATGTTATGTATGTTACTTACTCATTTATGCTATTAGATTATGCATCAGAATTTTTAATGTTTTTCTGATCCTAAATTACAGTAGCAAATGATTTGAATTTAAAAAAAAAAAAATTCTGTTTCTAGCTAGCCTATTGTTTTGCCCTTAAATTCTAACATGGAGAAACTACCTTCCAGAACCTGATCAATCTTCACAGTGTCAATAAGAGGTATTTTTATCATACTTTCAGTCAACAGGTTTTGTCTGTTTAGCATATCCTGAAGCAGTGACTATGCCTCATCTACTTTACCAGCCTTAACGAAGTCCTCTAAAACTGCATTATATAGAGGTACAGCAGAATTGCATTGAAAACTCAACCTATCTTCCAACAATCCATTGACTGCAGTATCCATCCAGTTGATCTTCAGTGCAGAGGGAACAAATCAGTTTGCTGAGAACATTTGCATCTAGATTTAGTCTCATCCCAAGATACAAACTGTGAGCTTGTAAGTATTCATTCTTTTCACGAAGACCTTCAATGAGTACATTGTATATCGACAAGCTAACAACAATTCCTAATTCCTTCATCTTCTGAACAAGTTCTGGGGCTTTAAGAACTTGATTCTCCTTAACAAATCCATGGCAAAATGTTCCACAGCTCACAAATACAGTGGTTGAAATAAACAACATAAAAAAGTAACTCCAGGGCAAATTGTAGTGTGCAACAATCCGAGGGAGAACTACAATATGCAGTGATTTCAAGGTTAAATTCCAGGACCAATGTCAATTTAAAGTGTATAGGTCAAGGGTGAAATCTTGACTTAGGTTAAAACTGTATTAGGCTCGATCATGGAATATTTATAGTTGAGGTGTATTTTATGGGATAAACATTAGAAAGTGTTATAATATAAAAAGTTCACCCAATTAGTGTTTGAACACCTTAAATTTAGCCCCTAAAAGTCTCTGGTAGAAGGGGACTCATTCAAAGAAAGAATGTCTGTATGCAATGTTGAAACTGAGATTCAGAAATGAGGCTTAGCTTGTAGGAGGTTATCAATAAATTCAGAAATAGCCTTGTACAACTCAACTCTTAAGGTTTCTTTTGAAATTGAAATTGAAATTGGAATTTTATTGATGTCCTTCACTTACAAAAAACAGTCAACAGGACTGAAAGACAAATCAACTTATAGGGTACAGTCAAAGAGGGACATGCTTGATCAATAAAATACTCACCCATGAGAAATATATTTAAGAAAATATCATAAAAAATTATAAGAATAAAGAAGAGATGAGACAGAAACTGACCATTACAATAACTGAGGCAAAGAAGGGCTGTCTACTATTGAGGTGTACTTCATAGAGCCCAGATATGTAGACCTAGTGCTCGATAAAGGCCTAGTCACACAACATTATTAGAATAAAGAAAAATGAAATTAACCTCTGCCTTGTCCATCTTCAGATGCTCATAGGTTTCCTAGTAGCTCATGCATCCATGCTTCTGGTTCCAACCCCTTCCCTGCCCGTAGTCCATGATTAAATTGGACTGTTTCCTTGGGTCGCCTGTCAATGCACATGGATATTGAAATTTGATAAAACTCGTGCCATTTTTCTTGTGCTGATCTGAGGACATTCATCTGCTTTTTACCAGCCAATGCCAATCTCATGTGAATTGGCCTATAAACAGCTCTCTTTCATACCCTGCTTGAAAATAACTTTCTTGCAGGTTGGTTAGGGTTAAAACTTCATGCAAAGTGTAGTGCTATTTTGGGTTTGTTCTTTCTCAATGTCTATTCAAAACATATATAAAAGTACTGGTCCATATGAACACTGTTTTTTACAACCTGAGTCCAGCGACTATCTAGGCTGAGAATATAAATGAGGGTGCAAAATAATTAGCATTTGCTCTACATGCGGAATTGTTTTGGAAGACGCCCACTCTGGCTCTGTGCTCTCAGAAGTTCTTTTGCAAACTCTTGACTTCCAGTCAGAAAAAGTCCATTAATAACACGGTTATACACAAAACGCCGAGGAACAAAACCCTTTCCTACCATTTCCTGCAGTAGCTTTCCAGCTTCCACTAGACCATCTGACTTTCGTGTAGCACACAGAGCACTTAAGAGAATGTTGTAAGTATCTAGACTAGGAAGATAGGGTCCAGCTCCCATGTCTTTCATGATGCTGAGAGCTCTTTCAATTAGACCTAGATCGCAAAAGTATCCAATAATAATGTTAAAGGTCCGAACATCGGGGTGACAACCATTCTTTTCCATCTCATTCCTGAACTCCAAAGCTCTCTCCATTTGTTTAGAATGGCAAAGCCCTCTGATCAGTATATTGTAAGTAGTCAAATTGGGAACATTTCCCCTCCTTATCATCTCATCAAAGACCTCAAATGCATCTGTTACAGACTTTTTCCTGCAAAGCACCTGAATCATTGCATTATAAGTTGCGACATTAGGAAGGCAACCATTCTCAATCATATTCTCAAAAATCTTTTTCGCTTTCTCGACCTTGCCAGCCATCCCAATTCCATAAATTATTGTCGTATATGTCACAACATTCGGTGAAAATCCCCTGTGCTTAATCTCCTTATAGAACAACCATGCCTCCTTCACCTGACCAGTAATGAAAAAACCATGGAGGAGGGTGTTGTAGGTCACAGGTGTGGGTTCAAATCCCTTGTCAACCATTTCCTTCAAAACCCTCTGGGCCATGGGAATGTTCTTCACCCTACACCAGCCATTGGCAAGGGTATTATAGGTAATGCTATCTGGACGAAACCTATACTTCAAATCCCTAAAAATCCTATCAGCCCTTAAAACCTTGTTTGCCTTACATAAGGTATCCAGAAAAGCATTGAATGCAGGTAAATCAGGTGGGCAACCATATTCAGGCATTGAAAAAAACACCCTAGTTGCCTTATCCTCTCTCCCTGCTGCAATATATCTTTCTATTATAATAGCAAATGTTTTGGGTGTTACGGGGCAGCCCTCCCTCTGCATATTGGACATCAAATGCCACAGAGTTCGGTAGTCTTTCATTCTACCCAGAATATCAATCATGTAATTATAAGCATCTGGACTGTGCTTAAAGCTTTTTTGCTTCCCCACCCAGTTGAAGAATTGTAAAGCTTGGGTTCCATCATTCCATATGTTTTTCAGAACTTTTTCTACTAATGGGGGCGACCAACGGATTCCGGAATGTTCCAGCCCTAAAAACAGGGACTTGCCCTTGTTTTCTAAGACAATTGCAGTGGCTTTCTCCAAGTCTGATTCTGAATAGTTGGGGGTTTGGGCGTGAGTAGAAAATGAGGCAAAATGAAAAACAGAGAGCCTATTATGATTCCATACCTGCAAGGGGAGTACCCATCTCGCCATACTTGAGCTCTGCCGTAAACCCTATGTTCTGATATTTCTAAACTGCATTGTTCGTTCTTCGAAGACGTCTTTGAGATGCACAACTTTCATGTATCAGGAGACCCCTCAACGCATTGGTTGTTTGTTTTCTCTATTTCAAAGTGCGACCGAGCTGGAGAAAGTCAAACTCCTTGATAGAAATCTGTAAAGAGTAAATGCGGGGTGTGCTGAGAATCCAAATTGGGTTTGTTGCGGTAGAATCCAAAC
>ML835398.1:14278-62668 GCA_009831015.1 Picea engelmannii | reverse complement strand
AAAAGCAATTAGCTAACAATTATGTTGAAAAAAAAAATTCATTATTCTTAATAATGCATTGAGTTCGTTTAACGTAAAGAATATTGTAAAGAGAGTAAGTTAAATATACTCTGGATCCAGGTATCCGAACGTTCCTTTCACTCCAGTGGTAACATGAGTAGCCTCTCCCATTGTCATCTTTGAAAGACCAAAATCAACCAATTTTCCATTCAAATTGGTGTCTAAAAGTATGTTGTCGCTCTTGATGTCCCTGTGAATTATCTTTGGAGTGCAACCCACGTGGAGGTATTCAAGGCCTTTACATATAAATAGCAGGTGCATCAGATGAAATATATGTTTATAGAGTAGATTAACTTAGGAGCAAATAGACCCGCTTTTTAGGTAAATTTCTGGTTCAGAAACTAGTCAAATTTTCAGGGATAATTTGAGTTTAGCATGGATTAAAGTGTCACGCATTTCAGAACTTTATCTCAAAGGTTTTGTCCAATATTACATCAACTTAGATGCTTAAAAAATCAATCAAAGTTCTGGATTGACCTGAAATTTAAAAACTAAAAAACCTAATATAAAAATAACTCCAGAGAAAAAATTACTCCACTCCTATGTTTACCCATTATGTGTAAGCATATATATCTACTATACATCAAAAGAGAAAGAGTTACCGTGCGCTGCATCTAAGGCTATTTTGAGCCTTCTTTTCCAATTTAGTTTGGAATTTTCTGCACTCCGACCTGGAAAAGAAAACAAGAATCAAACGTCTGTCAGTTACCTTGGCCTATTCTATCAACTGAAACAAACATATTTTCCAGCAATATAATTTACCATGAAGGTGGTCTCTTAGAGAACCCGCTGACATGTGCTCGTAGATCAACATAACTTCTTTAGTTTCGTTACAATAGCCCAATAAAGATACCAAGTTCCTATGGTTGATTTTAGAGAGAAGATCAACCTGATAACGAGATATATATATAATAGTTAGGAACTTAAGATGCACCCAAATTCTTAGATTGATTACAAATTGAACCGTATTACACCATAATATGTGAGAATTACCTCATTCAAAAACTCCTGAATTCCTTGTCGAGAGAACGATGAGAGTACTTTTACAGCTATAAGTTGTCCTTCTGGCAATTTACCAAAAAACACCGATCCAAATCCCCCTCGTCCGATCTCATGACTAAAGCTTTGTGTGGCAACTATCATGTCATTTAGAGTAAAGGCACGGCACTTTGTTGGATTTGGCACCATAGCCATTGAGTACTCTGCAAATCATTCATGTAAAGTACAGTTACACAATCAGTTTTCGTTTGTAGGGTACAGCCTCACTCTGTATAACATAATATTCCTAATATTCACCTTGGTACAAGAAATGTTTTGGTTCATTTTTCGCCCGAGTTCTTTCAGTGGCTACACCCTTTTCTTTTATCCGGAATTTTACAACAATACCCACTATCAACGTGATGATTATAATTCCACTCACTGTTATTCCAAGGACAACCTTCAATTTATTCTTCTCTGAGTTATTCTTGCTCGAGTTTTGTAGAATACATTCCCTCTTATTCATATCCAAGTAAGGGTTTCCTGAATAACTGCAACACACCAAATAAAGATATTTTCCATCATACAGTTAGGTGATTAATTATAATTTTAACTGAATTTATGATAATTTGTCATAAACCAAATCTTAGAATGAGGTTTGTGTTTAAAGTAAAGAAATATAAAATAGGAAATGATTACATGAGTTTCAAGGAACAATTGAGGAGAAGTTGAGCAGGAATTACACCGCTGAAATTATTGTTTGCTATATTCCTGTGAAAATAAGCTTAAAAATATTAAAATTTATGTAATTTTTAATAAAACTTAAAAAATAAAGATAACATAAAATAAAGAAATTATTGTTTGCTATATTTTTTTGTGAAAATAAGCTTAAAAATATTAAAATTTATGTAATTTTTAATAAAATTTAAAAAATAAAGATAAGATAAGATAAAGAGACGTACAATTCTTTAAGGTTTTTTAATTGAGATAACCATTCAAGATTACCATTGAAATTGTTGTTTTGTAAATATCTACATAGCAACCAACCAAAGTTAGTTTTGATTTTGAAAATAAACTTAAAAATATTAAAATTTATGTAATTTTTAATAAAACTTAAAAAATAAAGATAAGATAAGATAAAGAGATTTACAATTTTGTAAGGTTTTTTACTTCAGATAACCATTTAAGATTACCATTCAAATTGTTGTTTTGTAAATATCTGCATAGCAACCAACCAAAAGTCAGTTTTGATTTTGAAAATAAGCTTAAAAATATTAAAATTTATGTAATTTTTAATAAAATTTTAAAAATAAAGATAAAATAAGATAAAGAGACTTACCATTCTTTAAGGTTTGTTAATGAAGATACAAATTCAATATTACCATTGAAATTGTTGTTTTGTAAATATCTGCATAGCAACCAACCAAAAGTCAGTTTTGATTTTGAAAATAAGCTTAAAAATATTAAAATTTATGTAATTTTTAATAAAATTTTAAAAAGAAAGATAAAATAAGATAAAGAGACTTACAATTCTTTAAGGTTTGTTAATGAAGATACAAATTCAATATTACCATTGAAATTGTTGTTTTGTAAATGCATAGCAACCAAAAACAGTTTTGATTTTGTAAAATGGTAGAAAACAAAAAATATATATATATAAAATGAATTTTTCTTTCAAAAATTTATAAAAATAAATATAAAAATTTAAATTTAGTTAAATTAATTAAGCTTAATTAAAAATTTAAAAAAATCATTAATATCCCATATAATGTTTAAATATAAATTACTTTCCTTGAAAAAAATTATAAAATTTTATACAATAAAATAAAATAGAATATGTTTTATTTAAAAAAATTATTAAAATTAATTAAATGGTGGTTTAGAACATTCTTAATATAATTTAGATTCTATTAACATTTAATAAGTTATTTAAATTATTCAAATATCTATATTGAATTAAATATCTTTTATTTTAATATAATTTAGATTTTTTATTTACATTTAATAAGTTATTTAAATTATTCAAATATCTATATTGAATTAAATATTTTTTATTTTACTTTTTATTTATAAAAATAAAAATGTTTTATTTTACTTTTTACTATAAAAATAATGTATCATTATATTACAGATTTTTTTATTGCAGTGGTCTAAATGTGTCAAGTTTTTGCTGGTTTGTTGGTCATATTTTTTGGGGATATTTGGAAACCCTGCAGATATTGTTGGATCTGCAGATTTTTCAGTAAACCCTGGCCATAATCTGTATAATGGGAGTGTTTCAAGGGTTTTTCAACACACTGAATCCATTTATGCATTAAAAAATGCAATTTGAACAACAAAAAATTGTGATTTTGTGACAATTTATGTTGTTGATTACAGTTAGAAAGGCAAAAACCTAAAACAATTAGACAACACCTTTTTAATTATTTACTTTTTAATATAAAAATAATCTATCATTACATTACAGGTTTTTTATTCTTTATTTTAAAAATAATATACAGATTTTTTATTCTTTATTTTTATAGTAAATATAAAAAAAATCCTATATTTTTCACAATAGACAGGGTGATATAAATACTTAGTTCAACCGCAATAGCAAGGTGAGTTACCGATAGCAGGGTGAGTTAAGGATAGCAAGGATAGATGAACTGAACTCACTACTTACTTTGGTATCCAATCATTCTTTCTAGCCAATCCCCTTCACCCTAGGAGTGTTTTTTGGCCAGTCCCCTTTTCCTTTCACCCTTCCCGCTTCACAAAGTATTCATTATTTATAAAGTAAATATAAAGAATATTCTTATACATCTCAATCATATTTTAGATTTACAAAACTGGTTTTGAAAAACAAAAAAAATAAAAAATAAAATAAATAGAAAACAAATGAAAGAAACACGTATAACTCTTTACAAAATTTCAGCTCAGATATCCACTCAAAAGTATCATTGAGGTTGTTGTTTTGTAAAGATATCCATACCAATTAAACTAAATTATCGTTTTGTGAAAATGCATTGCAACTTAAAAACACTAAATGAAACTTGGAACTTAAAAACACTAAATGAAACTTTTGTTGGAAAGAAACTTACAGGCGCTCCAACATGATTAAATGGGTGATGAAACCTGGCATTGGTCCCGCTAAATAATTATTAGCTAGTGACCTGTTAAATTCAACACCAAGGAATAAATGCTGCACGGATAATTATTGTCTATGTGATATTCAAAAGCAAAGTATGATCCTTGGAAAAGCCAAACCGTAGACTCTTATGTTCCCATGCAGGAGACTTGCAATAAGCCTATAATTTTTTACAGTATTAAAAATATTCCCAAACATCTCAACCAGATTCCCAAACTAAAAACCTAGTAGTGTCTCTGCTAGCAAACACTATTTGTTGTAATCTACAACTTTTCAGTTGGAGGATTTCATTGAAGAGCTAGTTAGAGGTTACACCCACGAAAAAAAGAAGGGGCTCGAATTTTGCTTACAGATTAACTAATGCAGTCAAGTCTCCAATATTTTCAGGCACCAACCCTGTAAGTTTCCTTCCGGACAAATCGCTGGCAACCAGAGTAAGATTATAATCGTCGCCTGTTACAATTTCACCTATATTTCTCATGATTTCAGCTGTATACAACTCGAAAAATAAACTTACATTTCAGAGATTCTAATGTCCCCAGTGATGTCATCACAGCTAATTCCGTTCCACGGTATCAAATAGCAAGGATCAGAAATCCAATCTTTTATGTGAAATCTCCCTTTGATGTCGTTAAGAATATAAACTGCAGTTTAAGAACTTCGTTAGGCATTGATTTATAATGTAATTTACTTGAAAGAAATTTCGTGAGGGCAAGTCTTACTATCATCCGATAATGTTGGCCTGCCGCTGTTAATTTCCCAGTAATACTCATAAGCATTGATTATAGGAGGAAGCGTGGAGTTAGTGCTCTCAACCAGTTCAACTCTCCCTATTTCTGTATAGGATGAGATTGTAACCTGTAAAGCAGAATATTTTCGCATCAAAGTAATGGTGGAGTGTTGTACACCATCTACCATGACATCAAATGATCTCGATTCAGACATATTCAGCGTCTCGATCTCTGCAAAATACAACACCAGTAATATTGCCGTCGATTCGAATGTTCTATTCAAAAGGAATGGTTGGGTTTCCGGCAATGTAACCGACGCAGTTTGCATAACAGCAGTTGGAGGGAGGTTTTCGGTATTAGTTGTTGAAATAGGCTCTTTCGAACTTACGTTCCGTGAAGGACCTGAATATTCGAACGGCGTCCAGATGCGGTCGAATTTGTCTTGAGGATACCTGCTCAATTAACACAACTGTTCAATTAACCACACTACAGGTTAATAATTAACAAAAAATTACCACAACTGCTCAATTAACCACAATCAAATTTGGTTCACAATGAATGCTTTTTAGCTAGATTTCAGTAAGTAAATACAAAAAACTTCAAACTGTTTGACCTAACGACCGAGTTTCCACCAACATCATTTCTTGATTGGAGAACCAAGATACTTCCTCCTATTCCTCCTATATCGTTCTGATACATGCCATCTTGGAGCGGCCTCAATTCGATAGCAGATATAAAGGGATCACCAGTCAACAACGACGAGGTCCTGACCAAGCAAATGTACAGCACTCTGCCAGAAGTAACAAATATAAATTCGTAATAAATTTGTTTTGGCATATACGAGTTGACTTCTTGTGTAGCCAATATATCCACTGTCTCGATAGAGAAAGAAAAATCGAAACCTTGAGCAAAACTGGAATTTCCAGCGACAAACCATAATCTTAAGAGGTAAGGCGCATTAAGGGTCACAGGCAACTGATAGCAAGACTTGTTGAGGGGTTTAGGGAAATAACGTAGACTATGCAAGTAAGAACCCAAGGCATTGGCGTTCCCTATGTCTGCTCGCTGACCGACGTCTATGTAACCAGCATCAGTTACCCATGTTATATTATTTTCGGCTGTGTGATTTGTTTTTCCTCCACAACTGATACTCAGAAATCCTGCATGCCACAAGAAAATAATTAATGAAACAATATCTTATCAACCAAATAGAAAAAAAATATTGGATGAGCCCTATAAAACAGGGTATCCAATAACGATTATAAAACAAGATATCAAAGGGCGATTTTAAAAGTATAGGAAATGAAAAAACTCATAAGCATGTTCTTCACATCACATACCTGGTTGAGCAGTAATGACAGTAAATAAACGCAAAAGCACGCCAAGTGGGACGATCCAACTGCCCCATTTGCCATGACCATTTTGTCCATCGCTCCACCAATTATTATGAAAAGCTCGGAAGCAGTAGATTGGAAGAAGTATTCGCACAGTTCCCTAATATGTTTCTGTAATCAGCGTTCTCTCCCTCCTGTATTTCTATCCCTCCTCTGTGTGACCTGACATAACCAGTGTACCATATATATCAATTTTTCGCCATTTCTTCAACCTATATTAAACGCGGACCTTGTGATGATTCCCAACTTTAAGTGTTATTCGCATACACATTTATACGACAGGTGCGTTCTTTCTCGGAAATTCTATGAAATCAAAACTGCTGACTTATCTACACGTTAAGAAAATAAAGATCAGCTGGCTGTTCCAAGTTTTCCTACTTGGGGGTTTCGAAAGAGTAAAGTTCGTTGAGATCCAACCCGTACCGTGTACATCTTATCTCTTACTTTAATTTTCAGTAATTTATACACAGTAATTTTCTTACTTTAATTTTCAGTAATTTATACATTAATTTTCAGTTAGGCGTCCAGTCAAATGCGTGTTGAGCCTACACGCAAAGAGAGTCTTTGAGGCGATTGATGGTCGGCTTCTGTCCTGGGGAAGAGATCAGTATTAAAGAAGAAATGTAAATTAGTTTGAAATTCCTGAAATATCTTTTTAAAGAAGAGATCAATATTATATCTGACTTGAATAATATTGATCTCGGCAACCCCCAAGTTTTCCTAAAGATCAGCTGGCTGGTCCAAGTTTTCCTGCTGGGCCAAGTTTTCCTGATCAGGATGTTGCCAGTCTTGGCATATCTGTTAAGTCAATACGTCCTTTTAATACTTTTGAGATCCAAACCTTACCGTGTACATCTTATCCTCGACCATCTCCAGCAGGTCGAGGATAATGTTCGTTGATGATTCCCAACTTTAAGTGTTATTCACATACATATTTATACGACAGGTGCGTTCTTTCTCGGAAATTCTATGAAATCAAAACTGCTGACTTATCTACACGTTAACTCCTACTCTCATGACTCCTGAAGAATCCAAAGCAACAAACTTTTTATCGTTAGAATCTGAAGAAGATGTTGAACATGCGGCCAATTTTGAAGAAGATGTCTTCCAAGTAGTGTTCCACAAGTTTCCACATGAAAATTAATTGAATATTTAAGTGTTTATGGTTTCTAATTGTATTGGGAGGCTTAAAATGCAAATATTGTGAATGGATCAAAATTTTGCTTAATGTGTTTATACAAATTGATACAAAATGAGTAATCAAAGAAAAAAATGAAAGACTATTATGGACCTTGTGGTGCAAGACCTTAAAGATAAGATCACATTTTTTGGTAAAGATTTAATTTGGTATATCGAACAAACATGAGCATTGATGGGGTTGCGAAAATATCTTCAAAAAGAGTTTTTGACTTTATTAAAGGGAAGGAAATGAATCAAGAAGCTCCATGTACTTTCATCCGCTGACAAAACAAATCCCCAAATCAAGGGCTAGTGTTGTCTTACGATATGAGTTGTAAGGACATTAGAAATGCATTGTTTACATGTTGGTAATACAAGTGTTTTCTCATTTGTTATATGTATTGATGTTTCAAACATTGTTATGCAGTTATGCTTGCTCATATGGTCCAGAGGATAAGAGAGGAAAACATAAAAAGAAACTAAAGACATCCTTTGTGAAGAAGAGGGGTTGTCAGTACCACTTCATCGTAAAGGTTATGGCTCAAAACCCCGACATAGCAATTTTGACATATAATGTGTATGCCCATGAAGATGAGGATGGATGGCCTTGTCACGGCCAACATGATACCTCGGGTGAGGCTAGGTCCATGCATAAGCCAAGGATTTTAAGAGACATGGTCTCTTATGTAGAAAGTTGTTATATTTTAGAAGTGCCAGTTGATTCAGTTTGTAAAATGCATATAAAAAAGCATGTTGAAATGTATGTCACAGCTCGGGAAAGAGATTTTTTCTTGAGCAAGAAAGATGTTGTCAACATCTACAATTGTTTGATGAAGGGAAACTACCAATTGCACAAAAATGATGAAATGAGCATGAAGCTTTGGTATAAAAAACACCAAGATGATTTTTTCTTTTACCAAAAGCCCAATGGTGGAGATGTTTTTATCTTTTACCAAAAGCCCAATGGTGGAGATGTCCCTTACATAGCTAAAATTCAAATGTCATGGATGTTGGAGACCATGGTTAAGCTATCTCACAATAGTTTAATAGCCATGGATTCAACATTTAATATAAATAAATATGGGGTAGTTATATTTCCAATGATTGATTTAGTATGATCATTTGATTTGTAATGATTAAATATTATTGATGACTTAAACTTGATTACATATGTTCTTTTGAATATGACAATATCAATTGTACACATAAGTAGGTTTTGATGAACAACAAAGCAGGGTGCCAATTGCATGGGTGGTGGCATCATGAAATACGTCACATGACATTGCACTATGGTTGGAGCACCTCATGCATAGGCGTTACCAATTTCATCCTGATTGAAAAGTTAACGCCTTCATGGTTGATGATGCATTGGTTGAAATCGTTGCATTAGGTAAATTCAATCTTGTTATTGTACATTTTAACTTGTATTTTTTCTATAAATATCACACTAAAGATGAATTGAATTTGGCAGGAGGATCACAAGGTGTGAAGTGATCTTATGTATTTGGCATGTATGACGAGCATGGCTAAAAAATGTGAACCGATTGGTTAGTAGTCCAGAAATAGCAATTGAGATGTTCAATGAGTTAGGCATCATTATGAAAAATTGTTCTAATGACGAAGTGACAGATGCAATTGATGGAGTTTTCATCAAATTCACAAATGAGGAAAAGTTATTGGACTATTTCTACAAGAATTGGGTCGCTGGTGATAAGATCCGTAAGTGCAAGAAATTTTATTTGTATTTTTATTTTTGTGTTTCGTAAAGATGATATCTTCACTAACTCATTTTTATATGTAGGGATGCGGGTAAAATGATGCAGAGATTTTCCTCAGGCAAATCATGAGACAAATAATGCTATCAATTCTTATCATTGTTACCTGAAGATCAAATTTCATCAGATTGAAGAAAATAGTGTGTTTGTAGGATGGATTAGTTATTGTATATCCTCCTAATAAATGTTGAACCCTATTACCGATTCAAGGAAATTTTGAAAAAAGAGAGATATTTGAATAACTACAGGAAATAAAAACAGTATGAATCATCAATGGAAAAGGCAAGAAGAATTACATATAGTGATTGTTGTCTTCATGAGAGCATATCTCATGCCTATTGGGTGAGGAGTCAAACAATGTGTGATAAGAAATATCTTGTCACCTGGTATTGAACAAATTTTATAGCTTGTGATTGTCCATGGCCTATTCGTGACAGCATTTGCAAGCATGTCATAAAGGTGAATTGGTTGTATTACCCCTGAGATGATTCAAATTCATTAATAGATCATGACGCAATAACCAATTCATTCAATGACCCTCATGAGATAAGCATACAGGAACCAAATCTTGATGTAGATGCCAACAAATCTATTATGGCCATCGATATTGTTGATCTAGATGTTGAGGGACTTTAGTTGGCTAGAGAGGAGTTGTTTGGATACTTAAAATTGTTTTTAAACAATCCTCCCTCTTCTTTGAACAAGACCGAACAGTTGGTTGGTCTGGTCAAAAAAATGTTGGATGAAGCCAACGACGTTCATATTATGAATTATGACTTCACCTTTGGGTTGGGTGCTTTCGAGTCATCTCTAAAGAGGAAAAATAATTTTCTTAGCCCTAAAAAGAAGAACAGAAGAAGAAAATAAAGTGAGAGCTTTGAAATTGATTTGAATGTCCATGTATGTGAATATCAACCATTTCAGTGTCAATACCTCAACAAGCGAGGGTGTCATCGCTCCAACAATGCAGTGTCTATGGTTTCAGGTGAATTTAATAGAGCAATGATATGAATATGTTTAGATTAGTGTATATAGATATCACCATTTGTTAACAAAGTAGTGTGTGAATTGTTTGCAGAGGTGTAACAATCCACTACTGTGGATTCATTCCAAGGACATAAATAGATATTATGTCATTCTAATTTTCCTACCATTCTAGGTACTTTTGGTTGGACTCACAATTGATATAATCCATATTTTCATATATGTATTACTTTGCATGTCAATGTGGGTTTTATTATAGATATAGGAGCTTCTTTTGAAAATTTTCCTTCCTTCAAACATGCTTGGTTGGTTGACAATTCTCTAGTTGGTGATTTTATAGGTTTATTGTGATATACTTTCTCTTAGTTTGTTTTAATTGGTGTATTGAGTGGTGTTGATGTATTAATGTGTTAACTATGATTATGAATGGTAACTATAGTACGAGGGGAGAAGCATCATCTTCTGTTATACAAAGCCAATCACACGAGGGTTGCAACTCTAGTGTTGCCCAATTTTCCAGAGACATACCTCATCATATCGAGTAAAGATCAGACTCTACTAAAAATGAAGAAATAGAATGGTGCTTCTCAATAAAGATATATGAACTCTTGAGGTAGAGATCCCCTCTCATATGTTTCTGCTATCACAAGCTTTCCTTCCTGGAGTACTAGAGTTTCTTTAGAAAACTTATCAGCTGTCTCATTTAGCTCTCTATATACATGTTGAAATAATACATATCCAATTATGTTTCTTTCTTCTCTGATTTTTTCCATTATAGGGATAAGAGTTAATTTCTGCAGATTATTAATTCCATTTTTCCAATCTATTAATAGCTTTGAGTCTCCCAATATCTGAGGACTTGATATTCTTGCCCACTGCAATTTCTAAGAGTAACCATGTAGCACACATCTCATGTCCAAATGTTGCTTTCAAGGAAATGTGATGGTTTGCAAACATGTATGGTATGCTACCAGATCCACAGATACCTAGGTAGCCTTGGCTTTCTCCATCAAAATATCCTGAAGCATTTGAGAAATAAAGGACTATAAACTCTTTCAGAACAAAAAAATGAAAGCAAATTTAATGAAACCATGGAACCAAATCTATGCTTTCTCAACAACAATTCCAAGGATCCTCTCAGCATAAATGTGTCCATGTTTGAGAGGCCTCTCCTTCGATTAACATTAGTTGACATTCTTCATGCCACCAATAATTTTTGCAAGACCAATATCATTGGAGATGGTGGGTTCGGGACGGTCTATAAAGCCATGCTTCCCAATGGGAAAATGGTTGCAATTAAGAAGCTAAGCCAGACCAATACTCAAGGACACACAGAATTCCTAGCAGAGATGGAAACCTCGGGGAAAGTTAAGCACAAGAATCTAGTGCCACTTCTTGGATATTGCTCATTTGGGGAGGAAAAGTTGTTGATATATGAGTATATGGTGAATGGAAGCCTTGATTTGTGGTTAAGGAACAGGGAAGATGCCCTTGAGGTACTCTATTGGTCTGAATGCTTAAAAATTGCAATGGGATCAGCAAGAGGCCTTGCATTCCTTCATCATGGCTTCATTCCTCACATTATTCATCGAGATATGAAAGCTAGCAACATCTTGCTGGATGGAGATTTTGAACACAAGGTTGTTGAATTTGGATTGGCAGGCATCATTAGTGCTTGTGAAACTCATGTAAGTACTAACATTGCAGGCACATTTGGATACATTCCTCCTGAATATGAGCAGAGTTGTAGATCCACCACCAAAGCCGATGTGTATAGTTTTGGAGTGATATTGCTTGAATTTCTTACTGGAAAGGAGCCAACAGGACCAGAATTCAGAGATATAGATGGTGGAAATCTAGTGGCTTGGGTCCATCAAATTATCAAAAGAGGTCAACCGACTAAGACCCTAGATCCTATGATTTTCAATGGGACATCCAAGCAAAAAATGCTCAAGTTGTTGCAGGTGGCAACAATGTGCACTTATGATGACCCTGTAAAGCGTCCTACAATGTTACAAGCTGTCAAGTTCTTGAAAGGCGTTGAAGAATGCTCATAGAAACAAACAAAGTTGATTTTGTTTCTAATTTGTATATTCTGTATTTATTGGCATCCAATGGTTGTCCATGCATAATTTTGAGGCTTGACTATATTCCTTGTTTGGGTATGTCTTCTTTTTCTCAAAAATTTGATACTTAGAAGCAGGGTCAATGAAGCAGCTTGGAGCCTTGCTTCATTGGACTTTTCATTGATATCGGGAATGCCCAATTTCTATGTTTGTGCCTTTTTGAAAGTTTCTCAAAGAAACAATTAATATAATGACGGTATTTGAGTTCTCTTGCAATCTCCCCAGCCTGGGTTTTATGTATCGAAGGATTGTATTTCAACTAAGCGAGTTATATTACATATTGCACTGTCCAAAATGCAATTGTACTTGTTATTTCATGGCCTATGAATAATGGTCTTTTAGACCATGAAAATTTAACACATTCTCTGCTATATGAAAATAGCCCTACTTAAAATGTTTTTTTCTAAGATGGGGACAAGAGTCATATGCGGAAAATCACTTCAACTCAGTTTTCGATTGTATATATAGTGTCGCTAACCCTTTGATATCACATTGGCAATGTTGACATTGTGGTGTAATCTATGAAACACACTCAAGGAAATGCTCTTTGTGTCCAACAATGAGAGTGACAAATGAACTTCTCATTACGTGCACATTTTTTAGATGGAGTGGAGTTGGTTTCTAGTTTTATCGAGATTTAGAGTGGTGGTGTCATGGCTGAGGAGATCCTCCCAAATCAACCACCTCTTAAATTTATGTTCATGGTTCAGATATAATAGTTTTGTTAGAGAATTTTTAGGGATAGGTGAGAAATCACACAGATGTAATTACTGGAAATAAAATCTATGTAACCACTGAACGTTATTTTTTATCCTAAGTAGCGACATAGAAACATAGATTTTTGGTAGTTTTGAAGGGGGAGGGTCTTTCGGTTTTCCACTACCTCCCAATCAAAGTTGACTTGAATCTCTTTTGTGATAGTATATTATGTCTTTCATATTCGGTTATTTAGGTTTTCGTGTGAGTCCCACCTTTGAGTGCAAAAGATTTTGAAATATTCATTGTATCGATGATTGTCAGCAATGATCTACGTCATGTTTCCCCAGAGTTGTACATGTTCTTGTTTGTAGTGATAAAGAATCTCATCTCCTCCTGAGTGAATTTTGCATGAATCAGTGAATTCTTCCTATATAGAAATAATATCTGCATGTTCTCCTAAGAAACATGAAAATTCTGGAGGATGCACAAGAAACATAGTTTCATCTAGCTTTTAATTGGGGAATCCACTCCTTTGTTTCATCTTGGGGATAAAGTAGAAAAAATGGATATAAGGCTTTATTAGTGAGCGACTTTAAAAAATGAAATATACACTTATAATTGCCTTTCAATGTATCGTGCTTTAAGTGGTTTCAATGTATCATGCTTTAAATCATTGTAAAATGTAATTTTCTTTTTTATAATAAAATAGAAATTGTGATTTTTTACTTGAAAAAAAAACAATGCAAAATCAATGCATTGAAAAAAATATACATTCAAATATGTCTTAGTGTAGACCTAGATCATGAGAATCCGTAAATAGATTGGATTACATTGAAAATGATGAATCGTTGTTATCCATATCCATCCATTAGTAGGGGCTCTTATATCCATCCATTAGGAGGGGTTCTTATTCAACAATAAAAGACCTCTTGGGAAGTGCTTCCTCATTTTCTTCTTGAGCTTATACATTGTGAGAGAGTAAAGTTATGTAATGATTTATTTTTTTATTATATTTATTATTATTATTATTATTGAGGGTGTTTTAGATGAATGAGAAACTTCGTATTGTTTGATGGGTACATTTTTATGTGATTTATGTTTTAAAAAATTCTTTGGTTTGATAGGAACATTTATCACTATATGATGTGTTAATTATATATGAATCATGAAAACATTGAGATCTACTTGGATGTTATTGAATGTTATGACTTTATGAATAGATTTATGATTTTGGCATGATGATGTTTATAAATAACATGTCTGATTAATTAGTTATATATTGCAATGCTACTAATGATTCACTGAGTGTGACAAGCAGGAATCACAGGCATATGGACTTCGAGAGTGATCCAATATACTTAATGTTGGCTTGATCTCAGACCAAGGCTCACATAGGTGTCCAACAAAGGGGTTTTTATATAGTCTAAGCATTGGCATATTCAATCTCTAGGAATGAAAAGGTCTCCCCAAAGTATTGTGTCAAGACTAAATCTTGTATAGAGTTTGTGCAACATGGCTATTATGGCTAACACTCAACTCCATATGCATAGCTTCCCATAACTATTACATCAATGATTTATCCATTATAGCACAATTCTCATCAATTCACACAATAACCAACAAGCCATCATAAACTATACTATCATATATTTCAATGTGCAACATACCAAATTAGAAAGTATCCAATTGTATCCATTATAGCACAACTCTCATCAATTCACACAATAACCAACAAGCCATCATAACTTGTACTATCATATATTTCAATGCCCGACATACTAGATTAGATAGTATCCATTTGTAAGCATAGTTAAGGAACAACATTAAAACACATCATTTGCCATACACAACATAAAAAAGTTGACCAAAGACACCCAACGGTAACACAATTATATTTTGTAACTTTTCCCTTTTAATGTGTCTCTTTTGAATTTAGTCAAAAGTTGCATTATCAAAAAATTTATTACATTGGATTAAAAGTAGCCAATATTAGTCATTGGATGAGAACGAGTACAACTAGGTCTCATTGACAATACCAATGCATGAGCTGACATAAGAAATTTTCATCAACAATTTCAAAGGAGAAATGATATAGGAAATTTAGGAAATGATTTAGTTTTCCAATCATGCATTGCCCAATTTTGAAACAAATTGGCATCCAATCCTATCAACCCACCAACAAGAACCATATATTTAACATAGACTGATCTATATGGGTTTTGAGGCATTCTTATAACACATTTTTGAACACAAGATTCAAAGATAATGTGGTCAAAATCATTATTCTACCATGTTTGCAATAAAACAAGGCCCCAAGAAGATAATGTAGGCGTGGAAAACAGAGTTGCTAGAATAATTTGTGAATACATTCAAGAAACAACTTTTTTTTAGGCGTCATGAAAACATGGTAAAATAACAAAGAAAAAATAGTTAGAACCTCAAAAACATTAATTTATTTAATCACTAACCATACACATAAGTTTGGATGTATACCAAGCCTTGTTCAATCTTATCACCCTTACAAGAGACCCCAGATATTAAAATTTGAGACAAATATAATATAGTAATGAGTTCTTTAGTGAAACAACCATGCCACTAGAGACACAACAACAATCATCAAAAGAAAACATCCACACATTGGGGATCTATATCGATGTCCATCAATGACTTTTGTTGACATAGATGGTGGTACCAAGTCATGTTTAACACCTTCACCTACAATTGACACTTCTCTCGATACTAAATCACTTGACATCCTCTTAATTTCCGCATGTTAATTTATGGTAAAACATTGAAATTGAGATGCAACAATTCTTGCTTCTCTATGAAGAGGTTTTAGATTGTCCTTTCGAACTTGATAAATTCCTTTCATCTAATTACATATCAATTCTGAGTTGGTGAAGACTACAATATTATTGGCACCATATTTTTTTGGCTTCTTTTAGCCCTTCAACAAGGACAATATAGTATGTTTCATCATTTGTAGTCTTTCCATGAACTTCTCTCTTAGTTTGGAGGATGTCATTTAGTGCCATGTTGTGAAGGACATATGCAGTAATCGCTTGACCCGGGTTTGGGCAACAAGACACTTCAATGCATAATGTCCACTTTTGCACCATTCTATATCCCTCCAAATACTTGGAGAAAAAGAAAACAACAAATTTTGATTAGGCATTTAAAAGTAAAAATTTTAACATTGAAAAAGCTATGTGCTAATTTTGATTAGGCATTTAAAAATAAACTTTTAACATTGAAAAAACTATGTGCTAATTTTGATTAGGCATTTAAAAATAAAATTTTAACATTAAGTCTCTCCAAGTGGCCACCACTAGACTTAAATGATCTCTAATCCTTTTGCATAAGCATATGTAGAACAATCATAATGTTGAAATTAACAAAACTCAATGTATGGTGTCAAATAAAGTTGTAGACATATTACTTGATACAATCCAATTTATGGAGGTCTCAAAGCACATGGCTCTCTATCTTGCATGGATTTTGATTACTATGAGGAGTCAATTCCTTTGTCAGAGATTAGTAGAGCTCTTCCAAATGATGTTATTGAAAGATATGAATATCACCAAGCCCAAGAAGCTATAGTTGAAACCTTCAACATGATTTCTGTGAGGCTTGTCCACTAAAAAGGATGTTGGAAATGGAAGTGGCCAATATTTTGGTTCTAGATTAGAAAATTTCTGACATGTACATGCTTCCTCAGATTCCTCGGTGCACACATTGGCTAAACACCCTTGAAATGGCAAGTATAGTCATCAAATAGATAATGTTGGGAAAGTACTTTCATCAAATGGGTAATGTTGGGCTAGTACATTCATCAAATAGACGTTGGAAGATGTGTACAAACATGGAGTGTGGAAGACGAATGCCCACATGAGTTTTACCTATTTTTGTTAACATCTAGAGGCTGCAGGGATTTTTCAAGACTATTATACAAAGGTAAGTGATATGCCTATTCACTTGGGATTTTGAGATTCTATTGCTATGGATTGGTAGGAATGACGCTTTTTCTTTAGTTCAGAAACATGGTTTTCCCAATGTGACTATCTTCAACAATCCATCCAATTTCAAATTTCAATGTGTCCTTGAAGAGTAGATTTGCACAATATGTTCCCTATAGGGCATGAATTATGCCATCTTTGAAAACATGTCAACCATAATAGATATTGTATCAAATGTGCATCGTTTTCTTACTTCTTAGTAGTCCAAGAATGAAATACATTGATATGTCCACCCAAGTCATCACAATGGACTACATGTCAGGCCTCCCATCCACCAAGAGGGGCAATGACTGTGTTTTTGTGGTTGTTGATCTCTTTTCCAAGATGACAATTCTAGCCGCCTGCAAGAAGAACATTTGAATGCGTCTGGGTACACTTTGTGTAACACCCTATTTCCCCTAGTCTATAAATATAACTATATGGACCGAGGAACTATGGAAAAATTAAAAGTGTGAATGTTTGATTTGATGGACCTTGTGTAGAAGGTCGACGAATATAAATTTTGATTATTGTAATAGAAAATGTTATGTGTTGCATGACTGTTGAGAGAGGGGATGTGCTAAGAAAGAGAGACCACGATTGCTAATGAAAATGTGGTGGAGGGGACCTGGAATGGTTCCGTTAACCTCCACCAAACCAATACCATGTTGTAGTTAATGTTTCTCAGATCAGAACAACCCTCTGACCAGGAATGGATTCCCATCAGGTTGGTAGGTGGGAAGGGCCTCCTCAAGAGTTAATGAGGGATGGGGCAAACTGCCCATCGGTATGGCATTCAGACCTGACCATGGACGAGGGGATTCGAGCCACATGTAACCGTGCCGAGGAAGGCAAGAAGGGAAGCATGGTGGATAGGGGGGCGGTCTGCGAAGAATGCAGAGATGAGATTTGAAACTCCCGGGTTTGAGGAAGGATCGAAAGAGAAAATTGAGTTATGATCACAGAGAATGGAGACTGAGTTAGGAGAAGGAGAGTAACCTTCATCCTTGTCTATTTCTGTATAGGGAGAAGGAGAGTAACCTTCATCCCTAACTTCCGTTGAGATGGAAGTAAGAGATTGAATCTCAAAGCATCGTGGCATACGCTTGGGGGTGGCCAGTGATAAATCCATTGGGAGTGACTAAGCCTATGGTTGGGTGGAAACGAGCACCCCTCTTAGCAATCGCATCACACCTTGTGGTTCTGATAAGTGTTTTATGCCTTGTATTTTGAATTGAAAATCATGGATGCATGCTCATGTTTATACGCTCATAAATGGTTTCTGTATAGAAGTGATTGCCTTGTGTTTTGGATTGGAAATAATGGATGTATGTTTATACTTATACGTCCATAATCGGTTTATGTATAGAATGAATAAGTCCATAATATGAGCCTGTTCCCTTGAGAATCATCCCATCTACTTGATTCTCATTATGTTTTGGTTTAATTTTTCGAAAGCACCTTCCCTGAGGAATTACCTCACATCCCAGAGTTGGAATCAGTTCCTTGAAATGGCTATCGTTACAATAAACTCACAAGTTTACCTTACCCTTGTTTCAGAATTCATAGTTTGGCGAATTAGGAAGGCACTTCATTTAGGCCAGTATTCGAAGGGACTTTGAACTGTACCCAAGCCCTTATATAGAAACTTGACCAAGAGTAGGGATAATTACCCAATAATCATCTGAAGGTTCATGTGGCTGGGGTCTAGGGATTCTGTGCAAGAAGGAGTTAATTTCAAAGGTTTTGGAACCTTGGGAGCTCTAAGCTCCGAGGGGTTGAATTTCGTTGCCTAAGTTTAAGAAGGATAACATGTTTTAAATATCGAGAGGGAATACCCATTCGTTTGGAAGAAGAACGGATGAGATCCTTTCGGAAGGATCTAAGGCCTGTCACGACCATTAGATTTGAAGAGGGAGTGTAGGTGTTAATGCCTCAACTCCTTCAGTCTTTGCAAGTAGCGATGAAATCTGACCGTAGATCCAAGGATCTATCGGGACCCTCCTTGACCATCGATCTGACATGAGTGGGTTAGTACAAGGAGTGATGATGCAATCCCCCTTCTGACCCTCGTGCTGAAGTCCAATCTCAGGATCGTTCAATCGCTTTCCTAAGCCGAAGCAGCTCTTTTTTACTCCTTGCTAGAATCTCAATTCAATCGATCCACAGGTTCTTTCAGAAACTCCCCTGTGCGAATGACACTAGGCACGAGCTTCACCTCCTCCGAGCGACCACTACGCTATAACCAAGGCCCAATTCCAAAGGCACTTGTCGCAACTCGCAATATCGCGAGTTCGCGAGTCAAAACTCTCGACTCCTCCTTTCCAAATTCACGATACTCAAAATGTCGATACGGGTATAGCTCCTTCCCTTGTCATCACCCTCCGTGCGTGACCATCGACTAGGCTTAACACTGGCACCTCTCTCTTCTTTCCGCTTTGCAAGTTATAGCGTCAAGCTCCCGTGCTCTTATCCCACGAATCCCTGAGACGCGAGAAGTCAACGGAGTGTTGACTCCTTTCTCCAGGAGACGCGTATCCACCTGTCAACCACTTGGGCCCCACCTTGTGGTTTTTCCACGTGTCCACACTCATGCCTCAGCTCTCGACACTTCACGACTTCTGCAGTCGAGACGAGGTCCTCTGAACCTCTGAATGCGCGATATGTGCGATGAGGCTCTAATCCAACAGTCCTCCGTGACTTGGATCCAATGGTTGTCCTTGCTCCTCGCGATTTCGTGACTTCACGACTTGGAGCACCCAACTCTTGGGCTCTCACCTTATGAACTTTCAAGTTTGCGAAGCCTACACTCAGACTTCTTCGGCACTTCGTCGATCCTTCGATCTCTACCACCTGTCCTCCTTAGATGGACAGTCCCGATCTTCTCACAACTTTGCTACTTGTGGAGTGGAAGGACTTCCTTCTCTGACCTCCGATGTCCAAATCCCCGATATGGGTGATCTCGTGACACGTGTCCTCTTTCCAACGGATGACTCAGATTTATTTCGTGACTTCACCACTCGCAAAGTCTAGGTGCTCACCTCTGTGAGTCTCAGTGCCTGAATCTCTGAAACGGATGATTCCGTGACACGCGTCCTCCTGCAGACGGACGGCTCAGATCCCCTTTCTCTATTTCGATACTTTTGATGTCGAGTGCCCGGACTCCCAAACTCCTGAATGCTGAAATCCCGATACGATACTCCTTCAGGACTTTCTCTTTGTTTTTCATGAAGGTTTAACCCATGTGCATCTCCTGTCAGATCTAATGACTAGCGGTTGTTCGCTCGAGATCTAATGATTCAGATCATCTCTCCTATGCATTCCTCCTGCACTACCTCCTGAACATGGAAACCTTCAATGGTCCAGATCTCTTCGGCTTAATCCGATAATAGTTGTGCTCCTCCTGAGCTTTGGCGCACTTTTCTGCCAACACTTGGAAAAATTCCAATGTTCAAAGGCCTCGACCTTTGTTCTCCTTTACCTGCGAGCTCTTCGACTTGAGTCCTCATCTGCGCATATAAAAATGTTGCTTCTCCTGAGCTTTACGGAACCCCGAACCCTTCAAAGAGTTCTGTGACTTCTGCACTCCTTGCAGAGTCTTCACACACACAAAGGTACTATCTCTTCTGATCTTTTCAGATGCTCAGGCCTCTAAGGGATTTTATCCTTTTTTCCTTCTCCTTTAGATGGAGAACTTGGATGCCCTCATGGTTATCCTTCACTCAAGCAACCTCTTGCTGAGTGTTTCAGGGTGTTCAGTAACCCTGCGAAGATCCTTCAGTGGACTCTTCTTCAATCTCAGAACTCAAAGAGTTCTTTCTCCTTGTGCATGTTTTTACACTGACTCAATGCTCTCCTGGCAGAGTTGTTCAGAACTCCTCAGAGCTTCTATCTCCTTCTATACTTACAGTAGAGTTATTCCTCTATGCACTCTTGCACCTACTCGATGCCCACCTAGCAGAGTGTCTAGAATCCTCAGTGATTTTGACTTTTGTCGAACTTACAACAGAGTTCTTCTGTGCACTCTTTACACCTGCTCGATGCCCACCATGCAGAGCTTTACTAAACTCAACAGAGGTTCTATCTGTAAATGTGTCTCGCCTACACAGCCTTGTCTTCTGAGGTATTCAACAACCTCAAAGATCTTCCCCCGAGTTGATGATTTCATCTTCTGTGCCCACCTAGCACGTCTTTGTCTAAATCTGCAGAGTTCAGAAGTGCTTCTGTGCACTGGTATTCAGAGACCGCAATACTCTGTCATGCCCTCCTGGCATGAAACCACAAAGAACCTCTCAACCTTCCCCCGAGTTGATGATTTCAGCTTCTATGCCCGCCTGGCACGTCCTTGTCTGAATCTGCAGAGTTCAGAAGTGCTTCTGTGCATTGGTATTCAAAGGCCGCAGTACTCTATCACGCCCTCCTGGCATGAAACCACAAAGAACTTCTCAAGCCTAAAAATCAAACAACTCCCTACAAATGCAAACCTATAGCATACATTCACAACATAAATAGAACACACACACACATTCATTCAACATAGGAAATATGCAGGAAAAACTGTTGTTTGTATTAAATGGAAAATGCCTATTTTTACAAGGTGTTCCTGAGCTCAGACTTTAACAGAGTCTTGGCTCCCTCTCTTCTACTCTCTACTTGTAGATTCTCTTCTCTCGACTAGCTCTTCTATTACCACTTTCACTACTACTAAAATGAGATCGTAATTGATCTTTTACATGAGGGGGCTCTTCGAGCTCTTCCCTCCAAACTCACCTACCCTATTCAATGGCATTGAATGGGTTGTCTAGTCCATCATCTGGATCTAGATCTCAGCCTTCAAGCATTAAAGGCCTACCTACTATACGCCTATGCAAAGCACAGCCTCTCGGCTCAACAACCTAAAACATTAAATTACATTCATTCAAATTTTAAATGAGGGTTGCGCCTCTCTTGAACATGCAATTTGAATCTGCTGACGTGGCTGGCTGGTCGATGTGGAGAGATGCTCCTGCATCAAGTGAGTCGGAGTGGACTTATTCTAAGTCTAGAAGCTCAGGAGAGATAGCGTTTTAAGAAATGCAGACGAGACCCAAAGTCTAGGGTTTGTCGAAGGATCAAAGGTCATAACCTTTGGCACTTAGAGATTTGAGAAATCCAAAGCACAGGAGGATATTAGATTTGGGTTGTCATATTGAAGTGTAAGTACCAACAGCTGTTGGATCCAGGAAAGGTGCATGGGGTTTAAGCCCTTTGAAAGTGTACAGAAGAGTTGTGGAAACTCGCAAAATCCGAACTCGTGAAATTGATCCTAGCCGTTGGTGTTGAGAAGGACACGTGGTGAAAGATTAGCATTTCGCTGAATCACACGTCGGGGATTTCAAAGGAAAGAGTCATCGAAATTCATGAAATCCGAACTCATGAAATTGATCCTAGTTGTTGGTGCTGGGAAGGACACGTGGTGAAAGATCATCATTTCGTTGATTCGCACGTCAGGGATTTCAAAGGCAAGAGTTGTATAAACTTGCGAAGTCCGAACTCACGAAATTGAAAACAATCATTGAATTATGGGAGGATCGTAGACCGTTGATCTAACACGAGCGGATTTCAATCATTCGGTATCGGGAGGAATGGAGAAAGATGTCTCAAAAAATCCCTAAATACGAAGTCCTAATTCGCAACGAAAAGGTGTGGGTCATCAGACCTATGAGGTAGTTAGCCTGGCATTGACCACTTCAGGAGAATAGAGGTATAGTAACGCCAAAACTCTCGAAGGCCGGAGTGTTGAAGTTCATCCTAGCCATTGGCGATAGGAAACATGGGGCACAAGATCCTTCGCTTCGAGGTTTAGTGTACTGGGGAAAATGGATTGTGTGAGTAAGTACCCTGAATGCCGAAGTTTTGAAGCACCATACTAGCCAGTTGTAGTCTTGGTATCCGGTCATCGCATATGGTCCTATGCGAAGGTCGCCAAAGAAAAAGGGGCTAGGTCCTGACTTCTCAATTCGGTACCATTAAAAGAAAGGATTTGTCCTTGTAAGGAGAATGAAAATTTTATTTATTTCTCGCCCCATCATGGGTGTGTTACAAAATGGTCTTAGAGCATGGTTACAACACTTGGCCTGATTGGGCTCATGGAGGAGTTGCTTAAATAACTCTATTTGGAGTACTTTCAAAAGAGTGGGACCCTACCTTACCTCTCTCTTAAGAAGTTTGATTTAAAAATGTTATTAAGGAAAGGAATGAAACCTTCTACTGTGTGTGTACATTAAGAAATTAAACCGTGTATTGTTCATGAAATAATAGACTGTTAGCTAGCTATAAGTGTTTTTGGAAACACTTGAACAGTTAGTGAATCACGGGAAGACCCTAATACTAAATGATGACGACGTGTCATGAAGTGGGGGATGGCTCCCACAATAGAGATGAGGAATCTGATGAAAGGAGGGCGGTGGAAACCCCTCTAGATCTGGCTGAAACTGTAAGAAGCCTCAGGGCTAAGCTACAGAGTTTCAAGGCTAACAGCGAGATATTGATAAAGGAGCAAGAGAAACAAACATAAATTAATACAGTCTTGCTATAAAGCTTATCCGACATACAGAGGAAACTGCAGCATGATTCTGCAACCAGTTATACAGACCGACAACACAAGAAGAGAGGTCAGAGTCCACCTAAGACCTGAAAACATGACTCCATAAGTGATCCCACTGGGAGAAGTACCATGAAGAAGGTCCAACCTGGAGGTAGGGGACACTCATCAGGAGAGTCCTCTAGAAAGGAAGATGACAAGTCTGAAGGGTCTTCTAGTAGCAGGGCCAGCTCACATTCTCAGAAGAAAGGAAGGAAATGGAAGCATTCCAAAACCAATGGTCCTGAAGAGTTCAATAAATCCAAACCACCCTCTTTCGGTGGAGAGATAAAGAAGGGGGAAGAGGCGGAAGCTTGGCTGCTTGGTTTAAAGAAGTATTTTAGAGTCCATGACTACTCCAAAAACTTGAAGGCTCGAATAGCCATCTTCAACCTGAATGGAAAGGCTTCCATATGGTGGGAAGACCTTAGAAATGTGAAAGGAATCCATGAGATGGACTTGTCATGGAAACAGTTTGAGAAATACTTCAAGAAGCAATATCTGTCAGAAAAATACATGGATGGGAAAACTAAGGAATTCTATGAACTTCGGTTGGGGCAGCTCACCATAGAGGAATTTGTCAATAAATTCTTTGAGCTACTGAGGTATGTACCCTACATAAAAGATGAAAAAGAAAAAATGAAGTGGTTCATCAGTGGGTTACCTCAGAATTACCGAGATAGGATTGAGTTCGATGAACCAAGGACCTTAGAAGAAGCTATCGGGAAGGTGAGGTATTGTTATGAAAAGTTTGGGAACAATACAAGACCCCACGAGGATTGGAAGAAAAAGAATAGTTCGGGATTCCAGAAGAAAAGTTTAAATTCTTCAAGATTTAAGAACTATGGAAAGGATTCTAGGGGGAGCCTTCCTACTAGAAGTGTATATCAGCAAAATTTCCCCTCTCAAAGTGGAAATAAACATTTTTAGACAACCCTCATAAAGACTGATAACCTAAATAAGGAACCCTTAAAATGTTGGGGTTGTGGAGAAAATCATAGATTGAGGGACTGCCCACACAGACAACAAAACAGTAAGGGGGTCTACAATACCCAAGAAGCTACCACCATCAATGATGTGGCTAGGATCATGCCACGAATCTATGTAGCCCTGGAAAATAATTAAGCCGACCACCAAGCTTCAGTAGTGGAGCTAGAAGGTATGATCACCAACCATCCAATTTCTATTTTAATTGACTGAGGTTCTAATTTGAGTTATGTAGCCCCTCAGACTATCGATAAGTGTAAACTACAACCAATTAGACATGTTAAACCATGGTTGGTACAACTAGCCACTGGGACCAAAAGAAAGGTGGCAGAGGCTATACCAGCCTACCAATTCATCATAGGTGGATTGCCCACCCGAGCGACCCTTAACATACTTCCCTTGGGATATTATGACTTGTTGATTGGTATGGACTAGTTGGCTTGTCATAAAACTAAAATGGGTTGTTATCATAAAAATTTAGAATGTGTAAATGAAGAAGGGAGAAATATGACCCTCCAAGGGATTTAGAAGCCTGTCTCAGTGAGACAAATATCGACCCTTCAAATGAAGAAGTATTGTAGAAAAGGGTGTTCCTTATATGCAATACAGGTGTTGGAATCCGTTGAAAATGAAAAACCAAACCTAGAGGACCACCCCATATTAAGAGACTACAAGGATGTATTCCCAGAAGAAGTACCAAGTCTACCTCCGAGAAGGGATATTGACTTCTCAATAGAACTTACACTGTGAGCAATACTAACATCTAGAATGCCATACAGAATGAGCACGCAAGAGCTTGTTGAGCTCAAGCTACAGCTGAAGGAGATGATGGACAAAGGCTACATCTGACCCAGTGTATCTCCATGGGGAGTGCCTGTCCTATTTGTGAAAAATAAAGATGGCACACTCCGATTGTGCATAGTACAGACAACTCAATAAGGCAACCATAAAGAACAATTACCCCTTACCAAGAATCGATGACCTGTTTGACCAATTGGGAGGTGCATCCATCTTCTCAAATATCAACCTAAGATCAGGCTACCATCAAGTTCGTATTAAGGATGAAGACATCCACAAAATAGCCTTCAGGATGAGGTATGGTCACTACGAATTTGTGGTGGTTCCATTTGGGATAACCAACGCCCCCGCCACTTTTATGTTCTTGATGAATAATGTACTCAACAAATTTCTAGACAAATTTTTATTGGTTTTCATTGATGATATCCTAATATACTCCAAGAATAGGGAGGAGCACGAAGAACATCTTAGACTTGTACTTCAAGTACTAAGGGATCATCAGCTCTACGCTAAGTTTAGCAAGTGAAATTTCTTTCAGAAGAAAGTCCACTACTTAGGCCATGTCATATCTAAGGAAGGGGTGGCAGTAGACCCTAACAAGATCAGATCCATTATGGAATGGCCTACCCTGAAAGATGCATCTGATATTAGGTCCTTCATGGGCTTAGCAGGATACTATAGAAGATTCATAAAAGGGTTTTCCAATATTGATTGTCCAATCATTGCCCTTCAGAAAAAGGGGATTAAATTCATTTGGACGTCAAAATGCAAAGAAATATTTCAGGAACTAAAATACCTCCTGACCCATGCACCCATGCTAAAGATTGCAGACCCAGATGATGATTTCCTTGTGTGTACAGATGCTTGTAAGGAAGGACTTGGAGGATTCCTTATGCAAGAAGGATGTGTAATATGCTATACATCCTGGAAATTAAATGAGCATGAGATCAATTATGTGACCCATGACCTAGAGTTGGCTGCCATAGTACATGCTTTAAAAATGTGGAGACACTACCTCTTGGGTAGAAGATTTGTGCTTATGACAGATCATTGTGGATTGAGACACATGTTTGATCAGCCAAAACTCAATGTCAGGCAAGCGAGGTGGATGGATCTCCTAAGTGGATTCGATTTCAAAATCAAACATATAAAAGGAAAGGAAAATAGGGTGGCTGATGCCCTTAGCAGAAGTATAAAAACGATTCATCTAGAAGTAGTAAGCACCTGCAAAACGGATGTCAGGGAGAGAATTAGAAATGCACAAGAGACAAATGCATTCTTTAAGATCGTGACTACATAACTAAGGCAAGAGCCTATAGGGATGAAGTATGAAGGACACCAAATTCTCGAGGAAGGGTTGTTGAATTACAAAAATAGATTGTATATTACGAACTCTGACGACTTGAAGAGGTTCATAATGGATGAACTGCATAAGAGACCATATACTGGTGACTCAGGATATCAGAAGATGATCACGACCACTAGGAAACAATTCTATTGGCCTGGGTTAAAGAAAGACATAGCTAACTATCTAGCTAATTTCCTAGAATGATAGCAAGTTAAGGCAAAGCACCGACATCCAGCAAGATTATTACAACCCCTACCGATTCCAGAATGGAAATGGTAAACCATCTCCATGGATTTCATCACCGGATTACCAAAGTCGACCAAGAAAAATGATCCCATCATGGTCGTGGTGGAAAAACTAAGTAAGTCTGCCCATTTCATCCATGTCAAGTCAACTTGCAAGGAAATATATATTGCCAACATCTTCATGAAGGAGATATTCAGACTGCATGGCATGCCCAAGGAAATTGTATCTGACAGAGATACCAAATTCACTTCAAACTTTTGGAAATCCCTAATGGCCGGTTTCGAGACTAAATTGTTGTTCAGCACATCCTATCACCCTCAAACTGATGGAAAAACAAAAAGAGTAAACCAAATAGTAGAGGACATGCTAAGAATGCACGTAATGCATTAGCCTAAGAAGTGGGAAGACTACCTACCATTGGTAGAGTTTGCCTACAACAACGGTTATCAGGAATCCTTAAAGATGAGCCCCTTCGAAGCCCTCTATGGTATATAGTGCAAGATCCCAATCAGCTAGAGTAATCCAGTGGACAGAATTACAATCGGACCCGACATGCTGAAAGAAATGGAACAACAAGTAGTGCAGATAAGGCAAAATCTGAAAATTGCTCGGGACCAACAGAAAAATTACACCAACAGAAAGATAACTCTCCGAGAGTTCAAAGACGAAGACCATGTCTATCTCAAAGTTATATCCCAGAAGAGTTCCCTCAGTATGGGAGCCTGTGCCAAGTTGGCACCTCAGTATTGTGGACTCTTTGAAGTCCTAGATAGAGTGGGACCTGTAGCCTATGGGGAAAACTGTCCATCGGTATGGCTTCCGTACCTGACCACGGCCGGGGGGATTCAGGCCACATGCAATCGTGCCGAGGAAGGCAAGAAGGGAAGAGCGGTGGATAGGGGGGTGGTCTGTGAAGAATGCAGAGATGAGAGCGAAAACTCTCGAGTTCGAGGAAGGATCAAAAGAGAAAAGTGAGTTCTAATCACAGAGAATGGAGATTGAGTTAGGAGAAGGAGAGTAACCTTCATCCTCGTCTATTCCTGTATAAGGAGAAGGAGAGTAACCTTCATCCCTAACTTCTATTGAGATGGAAGTAAGAGATTGAGTCTCAAAGCATCGTGGCCTAAGCTCAAGGGTGGCCAGTGATAAATCCATCGGGAGTGACTGAGCCTATGGTTGGGTGGAAACAAGCACCCCTCTCAGCAGTTTCATCACACCTTGTAGTTCTGATAAGTGTTTTATGCCTTGTATTTTGAATTGAAAATCATGGATGCATGCTCATGTTTATATGCTCATAAATGGTTTATGTATAGAAGTGATTGAATTGTGTTTTGGATTGGAAATAATGGATGTATGTTTATACTTATATGTCCATAATCGGTTTATGTATAGAATGAATAAGTCCAGAATACGAGTTCGTTCCCTTGAGAATCGTCCCATCTACTTGATTCTCATTATGTTCTAGTTTAATTTCTCGAAAGCACCTTCCTCGGGGAATTACCTCACATCCAAGAGTTGGAGTGAGTTCCTTGAAATGGCTACCATTACAGTAAACTCATGAGTTTACCTTACCCCTGTTCCATAATTCATAGCTCTACAAATTAAGAAGGCACTTCATTCAGGCTAGTAGTCTAAGGGACTTTGAACTGTACCCAATCCCTTATCCAAAAACTCAACTGAGAGTAGGGATAATTACCCAAGAATCATCTAAAGGTTCATGTGACCGGGGTCTAGGAATCCTGTGCAAGAAGGAGTTAATTTCAAAGGTTTCGGAACCTTGGGAGCTCGAAGCCCTGAGGGGTTGAATTTCATTTCCTAAGTTTAAGAAGGATAACGAGTTTCAAATATCAAAAGGGAATAGCCATTCGTTTGGAAGATGAACGGATGAGATCCTTTCGGAAGGATTCAAGGCCTGTCACGACCATTAGATTTGAAGAGGGAGTGCAGGTGTTAACTCCTCGACTCCTTCAGTCTTCGCAAGCAGTGATGAAATTTGACTGTAGATCCAAGGATCTATCATGACCCTCCTTGACTATCGATCTAACACGAGTGGGTTAGTGCAAGGAGTGAGCTAGAGTGGACTTATTCTAAGTCCAGAAGGTAAGGAGAGATAGCGTTTTAAGAAACGTAGATGAGACCCGAAGTCTAGGGTTCGTTGAAGGATCAAAGGTCGTAACCTTTGGCACTTAGATATTTGAGAAAGCCAAAGCATAGGAGGAGATCAGATCTGGGCCGTCAGATCAAAGTTTGAGGACCAATAACCATTAGATCCAGGAAAGGTGCATAGGGTTTAAGCCCTTCGAAAGTGTACAGAAGATTCGTGGAAACTCACAAAATTGATCCTAGTCGTTGGTGCTGGAAAGGATACGCGGTGAAAGATCAGCATTTCACTGATGCGCACGTCAGGGATTTCAAACGCAAGAGTCGTGGAAACTCACGAAATCTGAACTCTCAAAATTGATCCTAGTCGTTGGTGCTGGGAAGGACACGTGGCGAAAGATCAACATTTTGTTAATTCACACGTCATGGATTTCAAAGGCAAGAGTCGTAGAAACTCGTGAAGCCTGAACTCGTGAAATTGAACATAGTCGTTGAATTACGTGAGGGTCGTAGACCATTTATCTGACTCGAGTGGATTTTGGGAATTTGGGTATCGAGAGGAACGGAGAAAGCTGTCTCGAAAAATCCCGAAACGTAAAGTCCCGATTCGCAACGAAAAGGCGTGGGCCGTCAGACCTACGATGTAGTCAGCCCGGTGTTGACCACTTCGGGAGAATAGAGGTCTAGTATCGCCAAAACTCCCAAAGGCCAGAGTGGTGAAGTTCATCCTAGTCTTTGGCAATAGAAAACATGGGGCACTGGATCCTTCGCTTCGGGGTTTAGTGTACCAGGGAAAATGGATTGTGTGAGTAAGAACCTTGAATGCCGAAGTTCCAAAGCGCCATACTAGATGCCTATAGTCTTGGTATTCGGTCATCGCATATGGTCCTATGCAAAGGTCGCTAAAGAAAAAGGGGTCAAGCCCTGACTTCTCAATTCGAGAACATTAAAAGAAAGGATTCATCCTTGTAAGGAGAACGCAAATTTTATTTATTTCTCGCCCCATCGTCGGTGTGTTACACTTTGGGATCCCACAAACCATTGTCTCAGATCAGGACATTTGGTTCCTAATCACATTCTGGTAGAGCCTCTGGTCACTACTGGATACCAAGCTCACCAAATCCACTGTCTTCCACCCCTAGACAGATGGCCAAACTAAGGTCATCAATCGAATGATCGTAAATATCCTACACATGTACAATTCGAAGCACCCCCGCACATGGGATGAGAGTGTTCCCTATGTCCATCATAGCTACAACTAAGCCCTGCATAGCTTAACTGGCCACAGCCCCTTTCAGGTGGGGTTGTGATTCCAACCATTGGGCCCCATGGATGTTGCACTACCCCTGGCGACCACCTCGATCGACTCATCCCTTGCTCCACCAGAAGCTAACAAAGCCACCCAATTGATTAAGTAGATCCAACACATCCGTCAACAGGTTCAGGATATTTTATAGAATTCCAATGCCAAGTACAAGCAACGCCATGATCAACATCGGGTGCCACATAAGTTTCAGGTCGGCAACAAAGTTTGGTTGCACTTGTAGAAAGAATGCTTTATAGGGCCCCATTGAAGCTTCTCCCACTCTGGTATGGGACATACACCATCACCAAGGCTATGGGTGACAATGATTTTTCTCTCAACATTCCCCCTTTCCTTGGCCTACACCCAGTCTTCAACGTGGCTCTCCTTCGGCCATATTTCCCACCATTGTTGGACACCTCAGAGATAGAAGAGAAGTTGAAACCAATAGAGCTCAACCCTGACTGCATGCAACATGCATCTAGTGATCAGATTGTGGACACATAGATCAAGGGCACCCGACAACAAAGGATCCATCTTTATCGAGTTATCAAAGCAGGGCAGCTCCTGCACCAAGGAAAGTGGCTCACCCGGGGCCAAATTCAACATAAATTTCCTCATCTAATGGGGGAAATCAACACAATGGAGACCATTTCTTCCTAAGGGGAGAGGATTGATCCATATGGATGTCAGTGGCTTCCCACCTCTTCCAATTGGTTCATTTTGGCATCTTTTTTCCTAGTTTTCGGGTCCCTAACTTGCACAGCCATTTTGAGGCCCTAAACAACGTTTTTAGGTCTCACCACAGTCGAAAATCACCTCTAATAGAAAAAAAAATTGTGTACTCCTCAGATAGACCTTTCCAATGGGCTATCGTGCACCTAAAACGAAGATCGTATGAAAAAGTTACGACCCCAAGAAGTTGATGTACTAACTTACCTAAATGGGGCCCACGTGACTTTTGGCTCTTCATCTCCTAGGGTTAGGCTTTTGGATGTCTAGGATTTTTGACATTCTTGTTTATTGTAAAAACGTCGTCAAAGCCTCATTGTAATCATCTTCTTGCAAATGAGTGCAACCGTCACATCTCTTCTCAGAGATAAGCCGCCACCATTCCAACAAGCTTATTTTCCGCTGCATTTTATAGTTTCAAGTTATTTCCTTATTGAATAGAAAACCAGTTTTAGTGTATCTCTGTTATTATGTGTTAAGCGTCTTTTAATAATCTGTATTTGTTTCGTTCTTCTCATAAAATCTGGATCATCAAGGGTTTGACCAACCTACACCTATTAAAATTAGATTACACCTCCTCACTTAAGGTCTTGTCCATAAATATACCTTAAGCTACAATTTATTAGATTTTCAACTAAGTTTAACACAACCAAGATCTCTAATAATATACAAACATAAAACCATGGCCTTAAAGAATCCATTGATTACCTTTTAATACTTGGTTGATATTCATCCATACTTCACTAAACTAAACAATGCAAAGAATAATAACATCCAACAAATATAAAGAGACCACAACAAAGAATTATAGGTGACACCCAAGGTGGATGCCTAAACTTTAATAATATGAAGAAGGTTACAAAAATACAACAAGGGAGTGCAACCTTCTATTTGCGACTCTTTTACATATATAAAAATAACTCAAAGCACCATTATCTATTGTCCAAAAGACTTTCACAATCCAACCCCTGAAGCATCCATGGATCTACCTCCTATAACTCCCTTTCTTCATTCATTGTAGTCTTAATCTAGCATTTCCATGCCTTAGACACTTGCCAAGTTGTGTAAGTCCCACATGCAGATTACCCTGGACTCAGTTAGCATCCAAGGTTTTTATAGTGCCAAAAGATGACTTTTCACCTCATAATCTCTTGTCCAATTGATGAATGACTCCTTTTGTTTGTGACTTTGTACAATGGAAGCATCCTTTTTATATAGTAGGAGGTGCCTTCACAACATGCCAAACATATTTATGTCCCACTTGCAATGCATGCCTGACAGCCAAGGCACTCCTTCCCATGGGATAAGGTGTTGTACTCACAGGGCAAGGCACATTTTCCTAGTGTGTCCACGATCCAAGGAATTCCCATTGTCCAAGGCATCATGTGGTATCTCTAAGAAACTAGTAAACCCTCATCTCCTTTCCATACTTAACCACTTTTCTTTTCCATCTCTTCAACACTTAAGCATGGCTTTCTAATATGCAAAATTTCCCAAGCCATGATTCTCCACCATTGTAACTTGTAGTTGCAACCAACTAAACCCTACCAATGACTATCTCAGATGGATGGGCAGAGGTTCCCATTGTAGGATCCAAGGAAAGGACCTTACACATTTCCTTAGGTATTCAAAACTCACTCTTTGATGACAAGGAGCTTGCAGGAAAGAGGTGATGCAGGAGCATCACTCCACGTCAGCAGCGTGCTAGCCAGCCAGCACATCCAACGCGCATTCAATGGAAGGAGGGAGGTGCAACCCTCTCATTTTTCAAATTTTGAAAATGTAATTAAATGATTGTAAGGACGAAGAGCCAAGACGTGCCTTTGAGCAGGCTATAGTTAGTGTCACCTTTAATGGCTAACATGTTGATGTGGATCTAGATCCAATTCGGATTAGAGGGCCCATTCAATGTAATTCATTGTAATTAATGAGAGTTGGTGAGAATGGAGGGAAGCGCTCGAGGAGACTCCTTTTGTAAAAAAAACCTTTGTATCTATAGGCAGTGAGTCGATAGAAAGGTAGAGAAGAATAGAGAGAGAATAGGGATAAGAGAGCAGAGCTGAGACTTTGTTGCAGCTCGAGCTCAAACACATTGTAAAGAGGCATTTCATATTAATACAAACAGAGCAGTTTTTCCTGCATGTTGTTGTTCATGTGTTTATGAGTTCATGAATGAACGTCTCTATGTGTTGATGATATTCTGTAGATGTATGTTAAATTTCATCTATAGGGATAGATATATTTTCCTATCTGTGACTTCTTTGATTTCAAGTTTGGGTTCTTTAAGGCTTCATGCAAAATGTTGCATGATAGAGTACTGCAGTCTCTGAAAACCAGTGCAGGAGTGCACTTCTGAATTCTGTGGAATTTAGACAAATACATGCCAGGAGGGCATACTAGCTGAAGTCATTGAATCAAGGAGGAATCCTCAAGGTTTTTGAACACCTTGAAGGAGAAACTGTGTAGAGGAGAGCATAGAAAGGAGAAGCAGAATTGCTGAGAATTCTGTAAAGGCTCTGCCAGGGGGGCATTGAGAAAATGCACAGGATGCATTGAGCCAGTACATAGAGTGCACTTTTGAATTCTGTGGAACTTGGAAAGAGTTGTGCTAGGAGGGCGCACCAAAGGAAGTATTATACCCAGGGAGAAACCTCAAGGTTGTTGAACACCTTGGAGGTAAGACTATGCAGAGGAAGGCACAGAGATAATAGAATCAATGAAGGTTCTGTAGAGTTCTGCCAAGAGGGCATTGAGCGATTGCAAAGAGTGCACAGGAGGAACTCTATTTCGAGTTATGAGGAAAGGGAAGTGTCAAAGAGAAGACACTCACAGATTTGTTGAATACTCTGTAGGCTCTGCAAGGTGTGCATCGAGGCAAAAGAACGCCAGGTGGGTGTAGAGAGTTTTCTTTCCAAGAAAACTTCTTGGATCTGAGTTTAGCAAAATACTTAGTAGCACAAGGAGTGTGCGAGGGTGGACTTATTCTAAGTCCCGAAGCTCAGGAGGAACAATTCCTTTGCACACAGAGCCACAAAAGAGAGGAGAAGAAGGTCGAGAAACCTTTCAGGGTTTTCTGGGTTGACAAAGCTCAGGAGGGACAAAATTTCTATAACGCAAACGAGACTCGAAGGAACGGGGCTCGTAAGAGGAAGAGTCAAAGGCCGAGACCTTCGATACTTAGAAAATCTTCTAATTCCGGGAGGAGCGTGAAGCTCAGAAGGAGAGCGCGCAAGGAGTATGGATCTGAACCATCAGATCTAGCACTAACTAATCCACAGCCGTTGGATTAGGTGAAGTTGCATGGGGTTTAAACCCTTGGATATCCACACACTTTGGAGTTCAGGGTTTGGAGCAGTAAGGGATTTTGGAGTTGCTGCATCATGAACTCCGGGTGTGCAAAATTACGCCATCCGTTGGATATGGAGCGTAGTGGCCTGAGAGTCATTGGATCACGGATACGTGCATAGGAGGAGTGCACATAGGAGGTGCAAAAAAGATCAGATCGTGACCGTCAGATATCGCGTAAAGGACCGATAGCCATCGGATCCGGAAAGAGGAGAACGAGGTTTAACCCTCATAGAAGAATCGTGACCATCCATCAAGGAGCACACGTGGAAAGCGGTCAAGGTTTTGGGAAAAGGCCCAAAAGATTTTGGCTCCAAGAGGACTGGGCCATTGATCTCTCAGAGGGAGAGATTTCGGCATTTCGAGAACCGGGGATTCAAAAGACAGAGGATAGGGGGAAACGCTCACATCGCGGTTTCCCAAATTGTGAAATTCGGTAGAGCTTTGTCGTGGACTTTCATTTTTGGCATTTTGGGACCCGAGTGTTCGAGAGGCTAGGAGTCGGGAGACGTGGAGTCTAGACTCATGAAGTTATGAAAGCCCGAAAGTAGACGATGCCAGAATAACATGAGCTAGAGCCGTTAAGCACTTTTCGACATTTCGGCAACCAAGAGTTCAAGAGAGAACGAGTCGTGAGATAGGGAGTCTTGAGTCACGGAATCGCAAAATCAAGAATTCTGAAATCCCGAAAAGAAGACGTGGTCATGGGTAGATTTCGGCATTCCGAGGTCCGGGAGTTCGAAGGACCAAGAACAGTCTACAGTCGGAATCACGAAATCATGAATTTTGAAATCCTGAAAGAGGACCGTGGTCATGGGTAGTTTTTGACATTTCTGTGACCGGGAGTTGGAGGGACAAGGAGTTTGGGAGAGCTCGCATGCAGGAGTCCCGAAACCCTGAAACCCGAAAGGTGTTGGTTCGGAACAGGCAAGAGCACCGAAAGAGGAGCGCGTGCATAGGTTTTCTCAAGGCCTGTGCCAGAGGACAAAGGGACCTGTGGATTTGCTCAAAGGGTTCCAACAGGAGCCCGAAGAGCCATTTCAGCTCATAAATTGGAACGATCCAGAGACCGGGAGGTCAGTGGACCCTGCAGAGGTAGGGGGTCTGCACCAAGTTGGTATAAGAACCACTTTCTGTTTATAGACTGCAGGAAGAGGGAGGCATAGTAGATAAAGAAAATACTCTGATACACATCGCCAGTTGGTATCAGAGATGATTTTTGTTTGTAGATTTCAGAAAAAAGAAAAAGAGGAGACTGTTACTTTGTTCACAGACAAAGGAGAGATGGTGGGAGAATTTCTAGTAACAACAAGTGGAATCAGAAGTAGAGATTCATCTGTATACAATAGGTGAGAGAAGCAGGGTGTAAATGCTATGTGGTGATTGTTTGTAGGTGTGCAACAGTCAATAGACAACACGGTGGGTTGTAGGAGGAGATGGAGATGTTCTAAGACGTAGAGTGATCCATAAGTTTTCCAGGAGGGCAAACAAAAGGTAAATATAGATATGGCTACTAAAGGCCATGAGCGTGGTGGAAGAGGAGACCACCAGCAGAAAACCAAAGAAGAAATTGGTGAGGAACTCACCGAGATAAGAGTGAGGATGGAGGAGCTTGCATTTCGAATGCAACAAAGCACAAAGACACATTGGGTGTATGAATGGCCTCTGAGGAGGAAAGCAAAGTGGCCAGCCAAGAAATTGTTGGCCAGAAGACAACAAAGGCCATTGAGTAGGTGGCTGAGGTATGTGAAAAGCCTCATAGATGAAGAGGAGATGGTTCATGTGTGTGAACCAAAAGCTGGGAGAAATCTCAGTGATGATGGAGAGGAGAGATCGAGCAGAGATCTCATAGATTGCCAAGTGGGCAGAGATGGACTTTCAAATTTCCAGGTGGGAAATAGAAAGAGATCAAGTGAAGGTTTCGTATACTACCAGGAAGGAGGTGTTGAAAGTTCAAATTTCTAGGAGGGCACTGAGATGGGATCGACTGATCTCATAGACTGTCAGGTGGGCAGCAGAAAATTCCCAAATTTCCATCTGGGCAAGGGGAAAGAGATGAGACTATCTGAAAGTCTCATGAACTCAGAGGAGAGTTCAGATCAGGAAGGAGTGTTGACAGGAGAGAATTTTAAGAGAATTATGATCATTGGGGGAATTGAAGTATTCCTACCAAGAAACCCAGTTGAGGCTAGAGAATGCATTGTAGATGCAACAACAGAAGAAGGATAGCCAACAGAAACTGTCACGAAAGAAGAATTGGGGAAAACATTAGAAGATACCCCAGCAGAAGGAGAAGAAGATGAGCATTCGGAAGAATGGCTCAAAAATTTAAGCCAGGTAGCTGAAACAAAGACACATGCAACACTGAAGCTGACAACAGAAGAAGAGCCTGTAGATAAGATGCTCACTCCATGGGAGATGGAGTTGGAGATGCTGGAGGATTGGTTGAACCATCTAGATCCAGTAGATGACTGCCACGAGGAGACAGTCATGCAAATGATAGCAGATGAGAATTCAGAGGAATCGCTCAGAATTTTCAGCCAAGGAGATGAATAGATGATAACTGCAGTGCTGAGGCGTGCAACAAAAGATGAAGGAGAATTCCAGTTTAAGGAGCAGCTGGAGAAAGCTAGAATTCAACCAGCACAAGGAGAACTGGTAGAAGAAAAGATGTCAGAGAAGGAAGTTGAGCAGCAGCTCATTGATAGGATTGTAGAATTGGAGTCTGCAATAGAGTGGGAACTCAATGCCACAAGAGAAGAAGAATATGGCATGGGAGATCTAGTTGATCTACCCATTTGCAGGGAAGAAGTGCAGTGGAGAAGATTGCATAGAGAGAGCCAACCATGGGAGCAGCTGGACAAGATAATTGAGGAGATCAGAAGGCTGATGATCAGATCAGCAGAAGCGGCCAGCAAAGAGAAGTTGAGCAGAGGAGAAGCTGCCATAGCAGTAGGGCAACAGATGCAGCAACAACAAGGTGATGGAGCGGATGGACAACTCCAAGGGAAAGTTTGGGATCCAGGTGGATTTCAACACTGGAGAAGAGGAGCTCATGATCAAGAGATCATGATTTTTCCAGCTAAGGAGTATGATGTAGGAGCATCACTCCACGTCAGCAGTGTGCCAGCCAACCAACACATCCAACGTGCATTCAATGGAAGGAGAGAGGTGCAACCCTCTCGTTTTTCAAATTTTGAAAATGTAATTAAATGATTGTAAGGCTGAAGAGCCAAGCTGTGCCTTTGAGCAGGCTGTAGTTAGTGTCTCCTTTAATGGCTAACATGTTGATGGGGATCTAGATCCAATTCGGATTAGATGGCCCATTCAATGTACTTCATCGTATTTAATGAGAGTTGGTGAGAATGGAGGGAAGCCCTCAAGGAGCCCCATTTTGTAAAAAGAACCTTTGTATCTATAGGCAATGAGTCGATAGAGAGGTAGAGAAGAATAGAGAGAGAATAGGGGGAAGAGAGGAGAGCCGAGACTGTTGCAGCCCGAGCTCGAACACATTGTAAAGAGGCATTTCATATTAATACAATCAAAGTAGTTTTTCCTGCATGTTGTTGTTCATGTGTTTATGAGTTGATGAATGAACATCTCTATGTGTTGATGATATGTTGTAGATGTATGTTAAATTCCATCTGCAGGGATAGATATATTTTCCTATCTATGAGTTATTTGATTTCAGGTTTGGGTTCTTTGAGGATTCATGCAAAAGGTTTTATGATAGAGTACTATGGTCTCTGAAAACCAGTGCATGAGTGCACTTCTGAATTCTATGGAATTTAGACAAAGATGTGCCAGGAGGGCATACCAGCTGAAGTCATTGACTCAAGGAGGAAGCCTCAAGGTTGTTGAACACCTTGAAGGAGAAACTGTGTAGAGGAGAGCACAGAAAGGAGAAGCAGAATTGCTGAGAATTCTGTAAAGGCTCTGCCAGGAGGGCATTGAGAAAATGCACAGGATGCATTGAGCCAGTGCATAGAGTGCACTTCTGAATTCTGAGGAATTTGGATAGAGTTGTGCTAGGAGGGTGCACCTGAGGAAGTATTAGACCCAGGGAGAAACCTCAAGGTTGTTGAGCATCTTGGTGGTAAGACTGTGCAGAAGAAGGCACAGAGATAACAGAATCACTGAAGGTTCTGTAGATTTCTGCCAGGAGGGCATCGAGGGAGTGCAAGGAGTGCACAAGAGGAACTCTATTTTGAGTTCTAAGGAAAGGGTAGTGTCGAAGAGAAGACACCCACAGAGTTGCTGAATACTCTGTAGGCTCTGCAAGGTGTGCATCAAGGCAAAAGAACACCAGGTGGGCATAGAGAGTTTTCTTTCTAAGAAAACTTCTTTGATCTGAGTTTAGAAAAATACTTAGTAGCACAAGGAGTGTGAGAGGATGGACTTATTCTAAGTCCCGAAGCTCAGGAGGAATAGTGCCTTTGCAAACAGAGCCACAGAAGAGAGGAGCAGAAGGTCGAGAAACCTTTTGGGGTTTTCTAGGTTGACAAAGCTCAAGAGGGACAGCGTTTCTATAACGTAGATGAGACCCGAAGGAACCGGGCTCGCAAGAGGAAGAGTCGAAGGCCGAGACCTTCGATACTTAGAAAATCTTCTAAGTCCAGGAGGAGCGCGAAGTTCAGAAGGAGAGAGCGTAAGGAGGACGGATCTGAATCGTTAGATCTAGCACCAGATATCTGACAGTCATTGGATCAGGCGAAGGTGCACGGGGTTTAAACCCTTAGATGTCCACACACTTTGGAGTTTGGGGTTTGGAGCGGTAAGGGATTTTGGAGTCGCTGCATCATGAACTCTCGGTGCGCGAAATCCCTTGCCAACATTGTGATCTGGAGTGCAATGGCCTGAGAGCCGCTGGATCACGGATACGTGCATAGGAGGAACGCACATAGGAGGTGCACAGAAGGTCATATCGTGATCGTCAGATCTTGTATGAAGGATCGATAGCCATCAGATATGGAAAGAGGAGAACGAGGTTTAACCCTCTTAGAGGCATCGTGACCATCCATCAAGGAGGACACGTGAAAAGCAGTCAAGGTTTTGGGAAAAGGCTCGAAAGATTTCGATTCTAGGAGGACTGGGCCATTGATCTCTCAGAGGGAGAGATTTCGGCATTTTGGGAACCGAGGATTCGAAAGATAGAGGACAGGGGGGAACGCTCACATCACGGTTACCCGAATCGCGAAAGTCGATAGCGCTTTGTCCTGGATTGTCATTTCGGCATTTCAGGACCCGAGTGTTCAAGAGGCCAAGAGTCGGGAGACATGGAGTCCCGACTCGCGAAGTCGCGAAATACGAAAGTAGACGACGCCAGAATAGCACGAGCTAGATCTGTTAAGACCTTTTCAGCATTTCGACAACCAGGAGTTCAAGAGTGAAGGAGTCGTGAAACAAAGAGTCCTGACTCCTGGAATCGCGAAATAGCGAATTCCAAAATTTTGAAAAGAAGACATGGTCACGGGCAGATTTCGACATTTTGGGGTCTGGGAGTTCGAAGGACCAAGAACCGTCTGCAGCTAGAATCTCAAGATCGCAAATTCTGAAATCCTGAAAGAGGACCGTGGTCGCGGGTAGTTTTCGGCATTTCGACGACCGGGAGTTGGAGGGACAAGGAGTTTGGGGGAGCTCGCATGCAGGAGTCCCAAAACCCCGAAACCCGAAAGGTGTTGGTTTGGAATAGGCAAGAGCGCTGAAAGTGGAGCGCATGCATAGGTTTTCTCAAGGCCTATGCCAGAGGACAAAGGGACTGGTGGATTTTTTCAAAGGGTTCCAACAGGATCCCAAAGAGCCATTTCGGCTCAGAAATTGGAATGATCCAGAGACCGGAAGGTTAGTGGACCCTACAGGGGTAGGGTGTCTGCACCAAGAGGGGCCACATATACCCTCTTTGAAATGTTGAATATGTTGGACATGGTGTTATGGTGTTGGAATTGACTTCAAACAAGACCAATATGATCAATGTTGGACATGGTATTATGGTGTTGGAATTGATGTAAAGAAGATCAATATAGTGTGTTGTCATTGATGGCAACATGAATCAAACATGTACAGTAATCAGAGAAAAAAGGAAGATCACCTTGCAGCAAAGGAAGATCATCTTGTGGAAAAATCAATTAATAATCATTGTTGATCACAATAAGATCAACAATGATCCTATGTTCCTAAATGTGACATGCCATAATCTACTTTACATCCTGCAACTCAAAACCTATATGAAGTAACAAAAGACGTAGGTAATTAGCCAAGAGACTATGTCATAGGATTTAGAGAGATTCATTTTAACAACCAACACTAGTTTCTTTTGAGTTGTTATGGTATGGATAATTCCCTCATGGGTAGACCCAATGGATTCATGTATAAGTTTTCCCTTTAAAAATCCAAATTGTTTCTGAGAGATGAAGTTTGATAACAAAGGTTTTAATCTCATAGATATAAGCTTTGCCACTATTTTATATAAGAAATTACAAAGCACGATGGGCCTGAACTTGTCAAAAGAGGATGGATAGTCTGACATAGAAATCATAGCTAGAAAAGTACAATTGATGCGATGCATTATAACCTCTTTTTCTATGTTGATCAATGGTGTTGAGTCCACCTTTTTAAAATTAGGACTGGGTCTTAGACAAAGTTTCCCCTTGTCTCTGTATATCTTTCTTCTGGTTATGGATGGACTCTATCGAGCTATAATAGTGGCCAAGAGGGTGCTTACATTTCAAGGGATCAATTTTGGTCATCTTATTAATCTCACTCGCCTTTTATTTGTTGATGAGGTACTGATTTTTTGTCAATGTGCAACTGTAGATTGTTTGGTTATGAAAAGTATTTTGACTGATTTTAGTGAAGCGACATGCATAACCATAAACGTGAATAAATTTTCTATCTATCTACCATATGAGAAGGAATAATTCATGAACGTTTTTACAAACATGTTCAAGTTCACAATCAAAGATCTAAGTGAAGGGATAAAATATCTTGTATTTCATCTCAAACAAAACAAGTATGGGATAATGGATTTGTCATGGCTTATTTCAAAGCATGAGAAAGAAGTCAACTACTGGTGTAATCGATGGATTTGTAGAGGAGGAAGATTAGTTCTCCTCAAAATTGTTTTAGAAGCGATACTAGTATATTGGCACCTATTTACTCTTATTCCAAAAGGATCACTCGAAGGAATCAAGAAGATTTTCTTTAACTACATGTGGAAAGAAAGTATGGAATATAAAGGTTCTCACATGGCAAACTAGAGAAGCCTGTCAAAGCCAAAATGCCTAGGCGGGTGGGGACAAAAGGAGGGGGTGTTGTTTGGTCATGCCTTGGCTGCAAATCTGTTGTGGACATTCTTGACACAAGATAACTTTGGAGGAAAATACTCATTGCTAAATATATTTCTCCTTCTTCCGTGGTGGACTGGATTTGGCAAAGAAATAAAGCTTCCCCAAACACTTCAACACAATGGAGGGATCTGACCCTTGCATTCCCTATGATAGAAAATTTCCTTGCTTGGAGGGTAGGGAATGGCACTCAAGTGAAAATTGGTACTGATGCAATTGTTGGTTGCATGGAAGGTGTTTTTCTTCTAGAAGGTTTGGTAAACCTATTAAGGATGAAGGGTTTTTGTACTTTGAATAGAGTTGCAAATGCAAAGGTGACATCTATTTGGTCATAAGGATGGTCTTCATTGGAGGAATTGGGTTTGGATGCAATCTAGAATAAATCTTGGTCTTGCTAGACATTAGAGCTTCAAAGGGCACATATTCATTTGACTGGTAATGACGATGAATTGGATTGGTACACTCAATAGTCGAGTGGCCAGTACTCTACAAAACTAGGATATCAAGCAATGGTGGATCTAGGTGATCGTAATGTTCTATGGTGGTTCAAAAAACTATGGAAGAGAAAAGGGCCACCGAAAGGTATGGACTTCTTCTAGTTGGTTCTTTAGGAAAAATTTCTTACCTAGGATCGTCTACAAAAGAATGGATAACAAAAGCTGAGGATTTTCTATTTATGTAAGGAATCTGAGGAGATAAATGTTCACCTTTTTCTAGAATGTTCTTTTTCTTGACATGCGTGGAGAGAGGTTGGTAATAAGCTAGGGGTGCATAATCTGTGGTCAAGGGACAACCTACAAGACTTCTTTAAAGAATTTTATACAAATGTTCTATTCAAATCATGGAAAGAGCTCATGGGAGATATGGTTGGCTCAGAATACATGCCTGTTTGAGAGAAAGGCTTATCCTACTGTCAAAGTTTCTCAACATATGCTAGAATTGCTCCAACATTAAAAGGTAACTCCATCCCCAAGGTGCACTAGGTTGCTTTCATATGAGTCTATAAACAAACAAAAGCCCTAAGGTTTCTTTGAGGAGGCATGCCAGGGCCCAAATAGTATTTGTGGTTTGAGTTTCATTTTACATATTTCAAAAGCTCATTATTTTCAGGGGAAAGCAAAAGTTAGGTCCAAAATCCAATCTCTTTGCCTTATTAAGACTTGTTGTTAGGAAGGATGTGGCAACAATCCAAGTTTATGGGGATTTAAAACTAGTTATAGATTGGATGATGGACAATGTGCATTTATCTCACCTAGATTTATTATAACTTGGACACTACTTGAAAATCATCTCCAACATTTAAGTGATATCCTTTTTAAGCACATTTTCAAAGAATTAAATGTAGCAACAAACTCATTATCAAAGCTCTCCTGTATTGATGAATGATAATGTGATTCTATTGGAGGAGCACGAGGGTTCCATGATCTCCAGAGTAGAAGGAAATTTTGTTGAGATGTAATTTCAGTTTTATGTTTTTATGAGCACATTTTCAAAGAATTAAATGTAGCAACAAACTCATTATCAAAGCTCTCATATTGATGAATGACAATGTGATTCTATTGGAAGAGCACGAGGGTTCCATGATATCCAGAGTAGAAGGAAATTTTGTTGAGATGTAATTTCAGTTTTATGTTTTTATGGGAGCTTGATGTAGAAAGACATTATGAGTTTTTGTCCTAGAACTATTTCTTGTTTTGCCTCAACCTTACGAACAAAGTCATAGCTATCTTTGTATGTGTACTGCCTTTTGAATGTATCTTTTTTTTTCTTAATAAAAAATACATTTTTTTTTAATATTTATATAATTAAAAATCATTAAGAAACTAAAAATAAAAATATGAAAAAAAATATCAAAATTATAAGATATAAAAAGTAAATGTATATACCCATTTCTCTTCCGGTTTTTGTTGAAATTTTTTTAATAAATAAAATTTATCATGAAAATGTAAAGCTTTCCAAAACATTATTAAAAAATAATAAAATATTTAATAAAAAAATTATTAAAAAAATACTCAAAATATCAAAATATTAAATTATTAAAGTTTTCAAAATATCAAAATATTAAATTATTAAAGTTTTTTAACAAAGTGAAATGGCAAAAATACTGTAAACATTCGTTATGCAGAGCTTTTGCCATTACGGTAAAATGGCAAAAATAATGGCAAAAGTCTTGGTTTTTGAAGTTGAACTGTTATGTGTCGTTGAATGAAAAGCCTTAAGATGGATTAAAATGAAAAGCCTTAAGATGGATTAAGTTGAACTGTTATGTGTCGTTGAATGAAAAGCCTGTTATGTGTCGTTGAATGAAAAGCCTTAAGTTTCACATGTGGGATAATACTTATCCAAAATATTAAGAAGAGAACTTTCATATAGTTTTTAAGTTTAAACTTATTTTCCTAATTACGAAGTTTTCAAATTGTCTGTCACATGTCAATTTACTCATCAAATCAAATACAGTTAAAAATTTAGTATAATGATTAACCTTATTCCTTAAAACGAGTAGAATGAACACCAATTTACTTGTCAAATAATACAGTTAAAAATTTAGTGTAATGGTCAACCTTATTTCTTAAAACGAGTAGAATGGAAATTATAATATTAGTCGAATTTGTCGAGCTTTTCAAGTTTGAAATTTCAACCATTGAAGTTTTTGAAAATAGATACATATTTATACGACAGACGACAGGTGCGTTCTTTCTCAGAAATTCTTGAAATCAAAACTGCTGACTTATCTACACGTTAAGAAAATAAAGATCCGCTGGCTGCTCCAAGTTTTCCTACTTGGGGCCCGGGGGTTTCGAGTCCACTAGGCCTGTGTGCAACCCCCAAGTTTTCCTAAAGATCAGCTGGCTGGTCCAAGTTTTCCTGCTGGGCCAAGTTTTCCTGATCAGGATGTTGCCAGTCTTGGCATCTCCGTTAAGTCAATACGTCCTTTGAATACTTGCGTGTAATATTCGTTGAGATCCAACCCTTATCCTCAACCATCTCCAGTAGGACAAAAAAATAAAATAAAGAACTCAACAGTCCAACCATCAGGTCTCAGACTTTTATCTTCTGCAAAATGTTTGATCACCTCCTTTAATTCGTCCTTTCTGCATGGTCTTTCCAAAAGTATGGTGTCCTCCTCATTTACAAAAATATCTAGTAGCCTCAGTTTTTATGACAAGTATGTGCCATCCCATGTTCATCTATAATTTCCTAAATAGGTTTAGGATTCCTTTTATCATTAGCGAATTGAAAAAAGTATTTTGTGTTATGATCGCCACTTTTCATCCAAATCACTCTACTCCGTTGTCTCCAAAGTTCCTCTTATGTCAGCAAGAATGTATTTCTCTCTTCCTCCATTAATTTTAAATGTCTTTCCTCTGCCAAATTCTACAAACCCCCCGAGATCCTCTCTAGAGCAGCTTCAATGTCTTCCTCTAGCTTCTCAAAGATGATCGTTTTCTGACGCATGTTCTGTTTTACCCACTGTTTGGTTTGATTTTTTAATGCTTTTAATTTCCACAATAAACATCTTTGAACCCCCTCCTCTTGAAGAAATTTATGGTTCTGCCATACTTCATGAGCAATTTTGGCAAACTCTTCTTCTTTTAAGCACTGAGAGTTGAATTTGAAGGGATAGGCCTTAAAGAGAGGAGTAATCTTGAGCTGCAATAACACTGGTGCATGATCCGATATATATGGGTAGGCCACCCAAGACTTGTAAAAACCCACACTGTCTAATAGGTGTTCCGATAGAATAGACCGGTCCAATCTCTTTGATATTACTTCATCTCCCAATCTCCCATTGCGCTAGGTTAGGACAACCTTGTCCGGTTGAATATCTACTAGCCTGTGTTTTTGAAGTAAGTCTTTGAAAAATACAGTCAAGGGATCAACTCTTGCAGAGTCTCCCCAGACCTCACCCGCATTAACTGTAAAGATGAAATCACCTACTATTATCATTATTTTATGTGATATCATTCCTCTTTCTGCCACTTTGTTCCAAAAACCTCTTCTGTCCGAACACGGTCCATAAACATTTAAAAGAGAAAGCTCCATTTGCTTTTAATACAAATACATGTCATAAAAATACCACCACGTGATAAGTAAGGAACAATGTCTAACTTATTCAGATCCCAAGTCACCAAAAGACCTCATGATTTTCTAACCAAGTTGACTGCACATGATAACTGTGCTGGTCGAAGAGTATTCATAAAGGATCTTGCCTTATATTCATGAACCAAAGTTTCTTGCAAAAACATGATATCCAGGTAAGTCCTATCTAACAATCTACGCACAGAGGCAAGTTTAAGGGTGCCACCCACTCCTATAATATTTAAGGAGAGCAGAATCATGTTTTTTCACTGGCCAGGGCTTTCATGCCTATAAGTGCCCCAACAGTGGAATTAATAGTAAGCACAAAAGGTAATATGTATCAGCTTCCGCTTTTTTTTTAGCACTCCTAGTTTTTACCGGAGAGAATTCAATCCCCAATCCCCTCGACCAGGTGTATTCCTTTCCTGAACCCTCTCCACAAAACTTGACCAAGCCAGCTTCTCCAACATGTCATTTTCTTTCAATTACCGGTCTCCCTTGATAGATTGGTAAAGGGGTGGGAGACCGAGTTTATCGGTAGTTTGGTACCAGTGAATCCAACACAACACTAAGGGAAGAATATCCTATCTCAAGTTCCCTATATCCTGACAATTTGTTTAACTCCCCCAAAGGTTCTCTGGTAATATAAATTTCTCCCTCGAACTCCTCCAACTCACTGGAGGTAATAGGTTGTTTGGAGCCCCTATCCCCCTCGAAAACACTAGTCACTCCTCCTTCGCTGCTATAGGCCACTTCCCCCAAAAAAGTTGATTGAGTAAACCTCCCTGCACCCAATAGAGTGGTTTTCACTCCACCTGATAAAAGGTATACCCTGACCGACAAGGAAAAACTAGGAGAAGCCTTCGAATTTTGTTTTCCCTGATTGTTAGATGAATCCAGAGTGTCGCACTCCCACGACGTCAACGTAGAAAAAAGAGGGGCAAATTGTTTTTAACTTACCCGAAAAGGTGTTTGTTGGCTCCGCTAGACTGGTTTCCTCCTATGTAGAGTGATGTGCTCCAATCTCGAATGAATCCACCTGCAGAGAGTGTTCACTGGTCGCTTTCTGCAGCATGGAGTCTTCAAACTCCTATTCCTCCACAAAGCCTTTGCAGTCCCTCCACAAATGGATCCTCTTACGATAGAAACTACACCAGAAAGGAATGCCTAAGTAGTCCAGGTGTTGACTCATCGCCTGACTCCTCCATTCAATCTCTAGAGTTTCTAGTAAGTCCAAATGGATATCTACCTCCACTAAAATTTTCCTAACTCTTTTGGAAGAGGCTTTGAGAGTTTGTTCGTCCACCATGATAAACCACACTATCTCGTTACCAATAGCCTCCAGAGCCCTTGCATTCCATAGCTGTAATGAAAGACCGGGTAAAAGACCCATAGATGACGATGTTGGAAGTACTTTGTAGTTGGGTCAAAAGAGACACGCCAATGTTTTATCATCAGGCTACTGCCTTCAATTACCCAAGGTTTTTCCAAAACCTGCATAGTGTCTTCTGATGAGTTGAATAGGAAACCAAACCACCCCTATAGTAGTAAAAATACTTAAGGCGAGTAGCCTAACAAAGGAATCTAGTTCTTCTCAACCCATGTTGGAATAGAGCTCTTGCATAGGTTACGGTAAGAAAGCCTACCCACCAGACCACACAGTTCTAAAGTGACACATAGAAGTGACAATGCACCATATTGATTGACATACATAATAGATGTACCATAACTTGTGACACATAAGCGATGAACATATTTGATGCACCATAATTGACGACATATTTACACATTGAAGCGATGCACAATAAGTGACACACTTAAAATACATTCTTAAGGGATGCACTCAAGTGATGGACAAAATTTGGTACCATAAATTTAATCCTTGTTACCCTATATTTGTGAGATTGGAACACTATATGTGACCAATACCCAATAGTAGTTCATCCTTTTAAAAAGACTATTCAAGTGCGAAAATCATCATATAATAAACTTCCATTTTGCATTCTTGTATATAATAAGTCAAGTTTTGCATAACCTTAATCCCATTACCCATTAGGTTTCAGCTCAGGATATGGCTAGTTTGGTTTAATGGAAATTGAACTAAATGATTTTCCAACACGGGTTTGGGGTCTAATTGCTTTGGATTATTGTGATTTATCCGATATGTCTTAAAGATGGAAGGTTGAATCTTTATTTGGTTGTTTTAAGTTACACATCTCATCCATCAAATAAAGATTTGGTAAAAAGAAGTGTGAGTGAATGGCAACATGAATCCACCCTATATCCTTCTCATGTACATGTCAACCTATTATTATAATTTCATTATATCCTAATATGAAAAAATATATTATGGGGTGAGTTAATAAGTGAACAAATTCAACTTTTTTGGCTAGTTAATTTTTCCGGTGAGGTAAAATTCTATCCTAATCAACTCA
>ML835397.1:138485-149176 GCA_009831015.1 Picea engelmannii | reverse complement strand
GGTTCCTAGTTTAAGAATCGTAGCATTTACAGGTATGGATGACATAGGATTTGTTCAAGATAGGCTTGCACAGTTACTGGAGCTGGAAGAAGGCATGTTTATTGCAGGATTTCATCAGTAGGTACAGAAAGAAAGAGAAAAGGATTATCATGACATACACATCGAGAGAAAATCCTTTAAGCAGGGAGTGTTATAACCCTAAATTGCACCACACATGCTTACCTAGCATCGGGCTAACTCATATCCCTTCATTGCCAAAACATCTGCTGAACAACCTCTTTGAAAATCCTCTTGTGTCAAGGCCCACACGCCCTAACCCATTACTGCACGTGTGTGCATGCTGGCAGGCCCACTACAGCCCACGTGTACCTAAAAAAGCACAAAAATAGGAAAGTTTCTGATGGAACAAAAATCTATGGGTCAGTTAACTGAAACTCCCGACCATGCATGGCCGAGAGTTCATCCAAAACCCTAGCTCCTTCTAGCCTATAAAAGAAGGGGTAGGGGTACCATTTGGAAGAGGAAAAATATAGCGAAGAAACTCTGCCCATTTGTCGAATCCATTGTCCCAACCCTTTAGCCTTTCCTCAAGCCAAAGCAAAATTAATGCAAAGCAGTTGGAGGACAGAAGAGGAGGATCCCAGGATCAAGATCAAGGAGCGGTGGCCGGTCTCAACTTTGATTGTAAGTTGATTCATTTTTCAAATAATAAAAGAATACTTTTCCCGTCCCAATGCATGAGTTATCTATGGTTTGTTTAATTTATGCTTAATTTCTAACCCTCAAGTAGAGAAGTAGCATGCATGCATAGTTGTTTGTCTTGATTGCAGGTTATCTTTGGAAGGAGCAGCGCAAGCAAGCGGGAAAAAGCACAACAGAGGATCTACACCAAACGTCAATAACAAGGTTAGTAGTTCCTTTCCATGCATGTATTGTGAAAGAGGGGTTTAAGTTTTGGGTGGTAGGTTAAAAAGTAATTTCTTTACGGTCAAAATCTGCATGCAAATCTGACCCTAGTTTTCTAGTTCGTAGGGTATTTTTCCCAACAACAGAGTTGGCGACCGTACTGGGGAAGATACTCTTTAGGGTTTCCATATTTAGTTGAGTTTTTTGGGTAGTTTAGAAATATTAGATTTTCTGTTTCTTTGCCTATATTTTTTGTAAGGTCTGAGTGAGCAGGGAGCCTGGTTCTTCATACAGGTTTCCCTGACTTCTGCTTGATGGTAGTTGTCGAGACACGCAGAGGTACATGCAGCTTGCAGAAGGCCTGCACGCGTGTACCCATGCCCTAACCTCTTACAGCCCGCGTGTGAACGCTAGCTGTAGAGGTTTCAGTAGTGTGTAGGAGTTTAGAGAACTTTAAGAGGAAATCCTCCTCTTCCCTGTCAGAATTATACATTCTCAGGGGGTTTTTGGAATCCTGTCTGAGTCTTGCTAGTTCACGGTCCTGTCTCAGTTTGTCTTTTTGTGTCTTGTTATTCCTTGCAATTATTTTTTCTTTTCTGTTAGAAAAATCATCCAAGCCTTCAAGGGACCCTGGTTATCAATACCAGAGGCCTCTTCTTGGTCTAGACTACCTATTTTTATCTTTGTCTTATAATTTATACAGACACGTGGCTTGTACAAGGTCAGCCCGCGTGTACACGCGTCCTGTTTCATCTCAGCACGCGTGCTGTTTTAGTGACAGTAGCGTGTTTGATAGGCTACTTTTTGTTCAGGGTGGGGAAGTCATCCCCTCCTTTGATGAGAAGTATTCCTCTCAGGTGTTGGAGTCTAGGGTTGAACAGTCAGTAGGTTAGGGCCTCTTACTTTTAGCCTGTTTTTTCTCAGTTGATAGTTGAACAAAAAATATAAAAAAAAATATATTCTCTTTTATGGATTTTAGACAAGCGTAAGAGTCTTTATTTTTATTGCATTGTGTGTCTTTTATTTGATTCTTTGCGATCTTCTCTTTAAGCTAGAATTTGTCTTTCTTGGTTTTGTGCTTGTCGGTATTTTCCCTTTGTTGCTTTATTTAGCACTTAAATAAAAAAATATATATATCTCTTTTTCATTTTTCTGCTTTGGTTAAAGAGTGTGTTTCTGCATCAATAGCTAGGGAGAAGTCTTTTTGTTCATAAGTTTTTGCAGTGCATTTAGAGCATAAGTAGCTCATAGTCGAGCGAAATTCCTTTATGTTTGCTGCATAAAATATTAGAAAAATTGAAAAGAAAAAAAAATCTTTCTTTGTGAAAAGTTGCTGAAAATTTTGCGTTTAGTAAAAGTCTTTTGTTTCCAGCTTTTTTCATTCGTTTTTTCTTTAGTCTTTACACATCATCAGTTTCACCTGAATACCCCATGACGTAAGAAATCCCATAAAAGCAAAACTAATTTAAAATCTATTAGACTTTTTGATTGTAGGGTTCACAAACTAGTTTAGGACTAGGGCCTTGGATTAGGTTGGAGAGGAAACTCTCCAAGGCCATTCAAAACCAAACATTAGAGTCTGTGATAGGGAGTGTAGAAGTTCAGTTTCATGGAAGTTATCCGGGACCCCCCTCTAACACAGGGGATAAACATGAGTTCGCGTGCGGAAAGGTAGCGGAGATAACCCCTCCAAAGCCGGACCAAGCGTAGTGGAGAACACATATCGAGGGCTTGTTTTGGGATTCCGTCGTTTGCATTTGCCACGGGGCTTCGTGGGTCTCAAATCCATTCGAGGTCCTCAGTTTTATTTCGGACCATTTTCTCTTGATACCCTTGATAGGTTTCAGGCTTGATACCCTGCTCATTGTGGTCTACCTGACTTTCGACTGTACCCGCCTGGTGACTGTTCGCATGCTGGCAACCTAGTTGCCAATTTTTTTTAGGGACATACACAGGTGACTACGGGGGTATACCGCAGTACCTAGGACGGACATTGGGCCATGCTTTGCAGATTATACCTGGAGGGTGCTTCCGTGTTCGAGTTGCACTTGCACCGGTAAGTTTCTTTAGTGTTGGTTGTTGTAACTGTTCTTCCAACTAGTTTAGTGTTTGCTTGTCTTATCTCTTAGGGGCTTCTTTTTTAGTGTGTGTTACTGTTTGAACGTGTAGAATACCTTAGCATGTCTTGGATATTCTCACATAGTGGAGGATCCCGAGCTTCGTCGGTCATGAAGGCTTCTGGGCCTACCACCGGTTATACTGGAGCCACCCCCGCCACCATTGAGGCGGAAGCTAGACCAACAAGGGTCTTTCGAAGCGATCGGGTTACAAACCATTGTGCCCGAACAACTCCCAGAGGAATCAACCACCAATCTTGGCTTGATTGAAACCCCAACCACTGATACTTGGCCATAAGTTATTGCACCAATCCAATTTTACGAATGCCTGTCAGTGCCTCATACAGCTATGGAAACAAACGTTGTTACTTCTTCTGGGAATGCTTCCATTCCCACCACAGTTGCTACCATAGGAGAAGCATCTCCTAACTTGCCGTCATCAGTTCGAGCCACCATGGTCTTGGCTGCAACTACGTCGCACAGCGGACCGAACCCGTCTATGGCGGTGGCCACAACCCCCTTCACACCTAGTGCGACAGGCCCTCTGTTTTCATACGGTATGCCTAGTTCAGGTACAAGTCCTGCACTCACTTACTCCACTTTACAGACTTTGGGTCTAGGGGCAGGGATCTCTAACGCTCCTCTAAAAGGTCAACTTGGGGGCACTCCTGTCCCTTTTAACGCTTTTCCTTACGCTGGAGGACATAAACCTCCTTCATCCCCTTCACTTGGTGGTCAGCATCAACAATTCGCCGGGCAACTTGCACACACTAGTTTATTTGGAGCCGGGAGTCAAGGAACACCTGCGCACACTATGCCAGTAGGTTTCTCACCGTTTGTTTGGAATGGGACATTTGGTAACAACACTTTCGCATCCACCTCTTTCCCGTCTGGGGGCACTCCCATTTTTGGACAGTCTACTCCGACACAGGGTACTATTCCTGCGCCGGGGGCACATATAGCAGGACCTTGGAATTCAGGACAAGGATCCGTTCCCTCCTCTTGAATGTCGTTCTGGGGTAATTCTTTCCACAGTCAATGGAACCCTGGATAGACTACTATGCCTCTCCCATCAGGACCGGCATGGGGTAATCCTTCCTAAAGTCCTTCAAACATGATGCATGCCCAACATCCTATGTCCTTTATGGGAAATCAGCCAATGATGTCTCCACAGATGAAAAATCCTTATGCTGGTCAGGGCCATGGTTTCTACTAGAATCCGGGCCAGCAGCCAAAATTTTCCTGGCAACCTGATGCTAGTCAAACTCTAGGACCCTTTTTCCCAGGCTATCAGCAGCAACTCAAGCTACCATTCCTGGTGACGTTACACTTGCCAGATTTGACAAGGTTGTTAAATGATCCTATTTGTCACGATCCACGTTGGCCTCCTATGCCAACAAAGTTTCCTTCATACATTCCAAAGTTCAAGGCCAAGCCTAATGAAGATCCAGGTGATCACGTGACTACCTTCCATATTTGGTTTTCATCTAACTCATTGAAAGATGACTCCGTACAGTTGCGATTGTTTCAACGCACTCTTATCGAGAGTGCCGCAAAATGGTACATCGAGCTCGATCGCTCAAGATACTCTTCTTTTGGCGAACTGGCGATGGCCTTCCTTAACCATTTCCAGTTACCTATGAGATACGACACTGGCACAGAGCTGCTTGCCAATTTCGAACAGACAACAGCGAACCATATCTCTGATCATATTTGAGAGTGGAGACGCCAGAAGAGTCCAATCAAAGTACCAGTCCCACCAACATTCCTGCTTGAGTGGTTCCTTAAGTCTTTAGTCCCACTATTATCAAAATATGTCACGACTTCAGGAGTTTTCTCCGAAGAATATGCCATCATGAGGGCTCAACAGTTTGAGCTCATCTATTCTCAGACTGATTTATTATACAACATCCTACTGGATGCACCACGATCGATACTGGATAAAACTAGACAGAGAGCTGGACCACATGCTGATGGTATTGTTGGTTCAACACAAACCAAGCCCGCTGAGCAATTGACAAAGCAATTGCAATAGTTATCTATACAACACTCAGTGGCTAGCCAGAATACTGCTTCGGCTGCTCCTCCTACCCAAACGACAGAAGTACACTCCGTGCAGTCGACTAACCTAAAGGCCACCTAGTAGCCTGAAGGGAAGAAAAAACAACGCAAGAAGGGTAAGGGGGATAAAAACCCTACTGATAATGCTGGCGGGGACACTATAGAAAAACGGAAGGCGAGGTATCCGTGCAACTTGTGTGCGGAAGACCACCCGACCCATCTTTGTCCTTGACTTGTAGAGGCCCAAAAGTTTGTCACACAACAACAACAGGCCGTGTTGACTAATCCTTTTCAACATGGGAAAAATTTAACTCAAGCCTCTACAAGTACAGAAGGGGGTAGCCAAGAAACCTGCCCTCCTCCAAGCAATTCCTCATCCACGAATGTATATATGGTTAGGGGTGATGCTTTCATAATGACTAGAGCACACGACTATAGTAAACCAAGCTCCTCTGAGAAGGGTAAAGAAGCTGAACTCCCATATCTTCCTCTACAGATCAAGAAGACGTTGGGAGAAACAATGGCATGCATTCCAAAGGGTGCAATTAAGAAAGCTTCTCACAACCCAAATGCAAGGGCCACCCATAATTACTCTGTGGTGGAGGATTTATCACAAACCCCTTGTGCGATGTCTGCTTTGGAAGTCCTCCAAAGCTACCTTACTCAGAGGAAAGCCTTGTTAACTACTTTAGGCTCTACTGAGACTTGTAACCTAGGTACCATCATGTTAGATACAACCGACTTAAAACCTCGTCTGCCTTACCACGTACCGTTTCAGATAGTAGTGGCTCATCCCACGAAAATTTTTACATGAAATATCTTTCCCACGGTGGTTGACGAGGGCGCCTCGACATGCGTTATGTCGTTAGCATGTTGGAAGGCCATTGTCCAGCCCACTTTGTCTCCATCACCTACTCTCCTCACTGCGTTCGACGGTCGTTCTTTCCGACCACATGGCATCATTCCTTCTTTCCCTGTGCAGTTAGGAGGGAAGACTGTGTGTGTCGAAGTAGAGGTAGTCGATGCTCCCCTCGACTATAACCTCTTGTTAGGTTATAGTTGGACTTATGCTATGCAAGCTGTGGTTGCTATAGTTTTCTGAGTCTTGTTGTTTCCACACGAAGGTCGGATAGTGACCATCGATCAATTGTCTTTCTCTAGACCTGACCCAGCTTTGGGGGCATCCACGGTTCCCATGATTGATAATCCTCAACCAGGTGTCGTTAACGTAGGAATTGGTTTTTTCCCATCCTTGATGGGTACCTTCGATTACCCACCTCCTCATGACGATGTCAAGTTTATATCTAATCACCATAAGGTTGATATTTTTCAAGTTTCGTCGTTCCGCACTACTTACTTTGAGGATCCTTGGATTCTTCCTTCCCCATCAGCCACAATGGATGAGACAAGGCACCCCGACATGTCCATGCCCTTATCTGCCACTGAGGTAGCGTACTCTTTAGTCCAGCAAGCTTCAGCTAACCCTGATCCGACTCCTACACAAGAGTTAGATCCAATTCTAGAGCCTATTTGGGCTCAGGGTTCTCTCGCTAACGTCGATTTGTTAGAATTAGTATTGCCTTCTGATGAAGCAGTAATCGAAGAAATGGCTAGTCCAGACAAACCCTGGGACGATCTTCATCATAGATCATATTTCCTCCCAATGTTAAGCCGAATCAAAGCAGGAGAATTCACCGTGACTATGACTGGAGGTAGGTCTTGTCATACTAATCCCTTAGCTACACACAAGATCTATGCTGAGGGTAATATGGAAACCATTGCTGAAATGATACCTATCAATATCTCCGGAACCCCTAGCGTCATAGACAATGTTTTCGTCAGAGCATACAGCTCCCCCGAGGAGATGCCAGGCATCGACCCACAAAGAGTCTATCATGAACTAACTTTGTTGTTTTTCAAGCTCACTTTGAAATCTGAAAGCAACATCCGGCGAGACTGTATTTATGCTTTTCGATCTCGTCCGGATTAACTGAGAAAAGTAACCATTATGGAGTCTTCTTTAAGCCCTTTTCAAACTCCTTAAAGATGAAAAGATTGCCGAGTGACCTTGTTTCTTCACACTTGTTAAATTGGTCCATAAGAACGTTCCTTAAACGGGTCTTCTTTTAAGCCCTTTTCAGACCCTCTAAAAATGAAAAGATTGTCGAGCGATCTTGTGGCCTTTCACGCTTGTTAAACTGAAATTTGAAGTCACGTTCGTCCGGCGGTAGTTTACCCCTTTTTCAGTCCGGACAGTCAACTGTACGAACAAAGGTATACTCTATCGAATTTCCATTCTTTAGAAGAGTACTCTCAGGTATAATTTTATTCCTTTTTTGGGCCTGAGGGACTAAACTTACGAAAAAGAAACCCCCACGGAGTCCATAGTTAAGCTCTTTTCAGACTCCCTAAAATTGAAAAGATCATCGAGTGACCTTATTCTTTCACACTCGTTAAATTGGTCCAGAAGAATATTCCTGACGAAGTCCATAGTTAATCTTTTTTCAGACTCCTTAAAAGTGAAAAAATAGCCGAGTGATCTTGTCCTTGTCACACTCATTAAAATGGTTTTGAATTGACGTCTAATCGGTGCTGGTTTATCCCTTTTTCGAACCGACTAGACTATTGTCGAAAAATGTACCACAGTGGAGTCTCCTTTTATGCTTTTTCAGACTCTCTAAATATGAAAAACCATCGAGATTACCTTCTCTGGGATCGTTAAACTTACATCGAAGGATGTTACCATTGTGTGTTCTATCAACTGCATTTGCATACCTTATCCATCATCCTTGTGACAGTTTGCTTCTGCGTCTTAACACCTTTGGCCACCGGAGGATTTTTCCCGAGTATCATTTTACCAGAACATCAGTCTTGTCCTTGTGCCTTGAGCTTGTATGTTTGCAGTACTCGTTCCTCCATTGTAACGTAATATTCCTTTATTCTTTTTCAAAAATTACCAAAAAGAACAAAAAAATCAAATATACCCCAAAAAGAGGATGGGAAAGGTATTTTCTTTATTGGCAGAATCATGAGTCGCCCTTGGATAAAGCACATCTATCTGTTTGATCATCAGACTATGGGATGTAGTACAACCTTAGGAATCTTTTCTCGCTATATAGAGTTGTGTCCTCCACCATTTGGTTACTCTTCCAAACATATGGAGAGTTTGCGTTGCCTCCTGCTTCGTAGACTTATGATTAACATATATGTTTCCTGAGTCTTATCACTTGTCGTGCTATTGTCCAAGGGAAGTTTTTCACTAAGGTTGAGTCAGCCCCTTTGCAATATGTCTCTTGTCCACATACCCAGCCATCCTGAATGTCCAATAAAGTTCTTGTTTGAAATCACTAAAGCCTTCAGTCCGATCATCAAGATTATCAAGTCCGTAACTGACGACCCGTCAAAGACCTCTAGATAGTGCAGTCGTACACTCATATTACACTCCTACCTGAGTTTTAGAAGATTTTGAAGTTGTTGCTCGAGCTCTGAAGTACACCCATCAAGCTGAATCAGATTCTAGAAGTGGGATACTCTATATGTATATCTTTCTGATTTCGAGATGTAGCTCCGCTGTGTATTATTCGCGGCTACTATTTATAGTTATTTGACATGGATCTACAGTGTATTTGATTGGTAGCCATGGTTCTGTTTTATCCCGTGCATGGGTATGCCCGCCTCGGTGAGACATTTTTTATTTTGCAGACGACACCTCCTAGTTCCTGATCCTTGAGCTCACTCATTCAGCACATCAGTACAGATTGGTAAAACATTGGTAATGTATTTCGGCCATCAGATGCTCTTCTGACCTCACACATTAGGGGGCATCTGTTATAACCCTAAATTGCACCACACATGCTTACCTGGCATCAGGCCAACTCATATCCCTTCATTGCCAAAACATCTGCTGAACAACCTCTTTGAAAATCCTCTTGTGTCAAGGCCCACGCGCCCTAACCCATTACTGCACATGTGTGCACACTGGCAGGCCCACTACAGCCCGCGTGTACCTAAAAAAGCACAAAAACATGAAAGTTGTCAACGGAACAAAAAGATATGGGTCAGTTAACTGAAACTCCCGGCCATGCATGGCCGAGAGTTCGTCCAAAACCCGAGCTCCGTCTAGCCTATAAAAGAAGGGGTAGGGGTACCATTTGGAAGAGGAAAAATATAGTGAAGAAACTCTGCCCATTTGTCGAATCCATTGTCCCAACCCTTTAGCCTTTCCTCAAGCCAAAGGAGAATTAATGCAAAGCAGTTGGAGGACAGAAGAGGAGGAGCCCAAGATCAGGATAAGGAGTGGTGGTCGGTCTCGACTTTGATTGTAAGTTGATTCATTTTTCAAATAATAAAAGAATAATTTTCCCATCCCAATGCATGAGTTATCTATGGTTTGTTTAATTTATGCTTAATTTCTAACCCTCAAGTAGAGAAGTAGCATGCATGCATAGTTGTTTGTTTTGATTGCAGGTTATCTTTGGAAGGAGCGGCGCAAGCAAGCAGGCAAAAGCACAATGGAGGATCTACACCAAACGTCAGTAACAAGGTTAGTAGTTCCTTTCCATGCATGTATTGTGAAAGAGGGGTTTAAGTTTTGGGTGGTAGGTTAAAAAGTAATTTCTTTATGATCAAAATCTGCATGCAAGTCTGACCCTAGTTTGCTAGTCTGTAGGGTATTTTTCCCAACAACAGGGAGATTTGGTATTGTTATATGATAACAAGTTCATGAAGCATCTAGGGAAGTTTAAGACACATTGGCTAGGACCATTTGAATTTGCCTATGTTACAGAAGGAGGAGTTACGTAGTTGAAAACCCTTAATGGAGAATGGAAAGAAGGTTTGGTAAATGGGAGCCGGTTGAAATTGTATTATGACAACCAGCTGCTTCACAGATCTCAGTAAAAGTACAAGGAAGAAGGGTCTAGGTACTAGGTGCAGTTGAAACTGGGTACCATACACAGAAAAGACAGTCTACACAAGGAAGGAAGGGACATAGAAGAAAGAACACATGGCTTCACGCAATCTGAAGTCGAAGTAAAACATAAGGTTCAGTATTGCAGTGACTCGGGACGAGTCACATGTGAGTGTTGGGGGCCTGTTAGCCCTTGGATATGAAAGGAAGAGAATATTAAGGAAGAAAGGTGAAGTACAAAATGCACGGAAGACACATAAACCGAGGAAGGGTCGAAGTGGGAAAAGAAGCAGAAAATAAGGAGAAAAAGAAGGAAAAGCTTGTCGTTGGAAGAGAAGATCGAGAAAGATAAAGTAGTATGGAAAATGGATCATGGAAAACTCAGCAAGTGGAAGAAGAAATCAATGAGTGCTTTGGAGCACCTCACAGAAAACAAGAAAAGACAGGCTAGTGAAGCCCGTAAAGTACGGGTCAAGTTGACCTAGGGTTTTGAAACCTAGACTTTTTCATGTAATGTATAAATAAAGGTCTATAAATCCTACGAGGGTTCGTTCTAGGTTGGGTTGTTGATACTATGGTTGTTGTTGTTCATTGCTAAGAATCGATTGTAGAGAACAGTGTTGAGATTGTATTCTAAGATCTTTAGTTGGGTGCGAAGATCAACCCTGCAGTTGGGTGAGCAAAGAGGGACAAGAGAG
>ML835397.1:122176-137578 GCA_009831015.1 Picea engelmannii | reverse complement strand
GAGAATAATTCCTAAGGTAGACATATTTCAAAGTAAACTTAGTAAAATCAAGCCACCAACTTTCAATAATGAACAAATAAAGGGAGACGAGGATGAGGCCTAGTTGTTGGAAAGAAATAAATATTTCCAATTGCATGATTACCCCTCTAGGGTAGAAACTAGAATTGTAACCTGCCACTTTAAAGGAAAGGAAACAATGTGATGGGATCATATTAAGCAATATAAGAACCTTTATGAGAACAATGTATCATAGAGTGTTGTGTCATTTCTCTCTTGTGTGCGTCCTTCCTAATGTTAGGGAGTTTAGACCCATGTTTCATCTAGAGTTGACCAACAAAACCCTCAAAGCATCGAAATATCAATCTTCATCCAATGTCGAAGAAGGTCTCACCCAAGACGAAGTGAGGATCATAGAGACCATTTGGTCTTATGTCGAGGATGAAGGACTAAACACACATAGATCCATCTAGGCTTATATTCATACATTCCATACATGAAAAATTTATGTTATCGTTATCTAAAAAAAGTACACACACATATCCAATTACGTATGTGTGACACATGATAGATAAGAATCGATGCAAATTTATCAGTCTTTCCATTCCATTAACCATAAGAATACATTAAGAAAACTATATTCAACAACAATATATTCTCATGTACTCTTTAGATAATTCCCCAAATTTACAATATATTGAATCATGCACATCCTTCCAAACTTTACACATATGAAAGACTCATACTTATAATCAAAAGCATTACAACGTTACAATACTAAGTACTCTCAGAGTGAATTATGTGACCTTGGACAAAAACAACAACTTGGTGAGTGCATTGAATGAGTGTGTAACTCCATTTCTGATGCCGATGCTTCCTTTTATAGCTTTCTCTACTCGAGAACTCTATCTCTTTCATTTATTCTCCACTTTCTCTACTAACTAACAATACGACATAGTTATGTTTCATTCATGCACTCCATGTATCATTTTTGAAATCAAGGAAATATTAACTTCCTTTCCAGCTCATGTTTTGTCAGTTCCACGTTCTCTTCTTTTGGCATTAATCATTTGACAATATTTCCCAACGATTCCTTTCTTGATTTTGTCATGTGTCTTCTTGATTTATGTTGTGCATAAAAAAATGTATCGACGCACATTTGATAGACATTGGGCTTGGCATGAAATATCAAAAATTGGTTTGACGTGCACTTGTTATTATTCAACCATTAGCTTGTGAATGAACAAAACTGGAATGGGTGCACACAAATTAATTTGTGTGTGTATACGAGATTAAACCAAAAATTTGGGTGCCAACATGGATGTGGTTCAAAGGATATTTCCAAGAGATACATTTTTCTAAGGATTACTATGAAATAAATATGAAATATTTCTTTGAACTCAAGTTGGTAAGCTTGACAATGGATGAATATGAGAAGAGTTTCTTTGAATTTCTAAACTATGTGGACTTCATAAGGGATGAGAAGGTCAAAATCCAAAGGTTTCTAAGTGGTTTACCCTCCTTCTATAATGACAAGATACAATATGATAACCAAAATACTCTCGAGGAGGCAATAAGGAGATAAAAGCATCTTTATGTGCCAAGCAAAGGAAGGCCATATTTCAAAAAATATTGGAATGACAAGATGAAAGGAAAGAGGGATCAAAGGAAGAAAGTTTTGTTGATACTGAGAGGGGGGTGAATTAGTATCAAGTACAATTTAAAACCTTTTTCAACTTATACTTAAACCATTCAACTATATCCAATGAGCAATGAACAATAGTATAAGAGTTACACCAATACACCATAATACACCATGCACAAGATATGAGAAATAATCAATAGTTATTGTTCAAGGGAAGTAATAACTTCCAAAGGTAGCTACAACTTCTGAATGTAAAGGGAGGGATAAACCTCCAAGAGGAAGATACAATCCTCCAATATCAAGAGAGAGTTGAACTCTCCATCCTTTCCCCTTCCTTCCACCCAATAATATATGAGAGATAATAAAACTTTACATTAAATCATCACCATCAACCAATCATCACATAGAACTTGATAATGCTTCCTAAGATTTCTTCAATTTCTGCAATTCTTCAATTCTTGGAGTACTCTGATCCTGTAGATAATATTACTCAATGTATTCTCTGAAACTCCTCCAATTTTCACTCCTTGAATCCTCCCCAAAAAGAGGTTATAGAAAGAATGGTAGACTTTATTCAATTTTGGTCTATTCATGAGAGTCAACTTGCATAGAATGCCCCATGCTCAATAATTAACATCTAATTATGAAACTCGCACACAAGAAACTACAGTCCGTAATTTTCTAACGAAATTTGTCCCACTTCATTTGGATTCTCGTTGAAGAAGTTATGACTATTTTACCTGGAACACCTGTTTATTGTCTAGCTTCAAGACTGGTCACAAACCCTATCTTCCATAGAGTGTATCTCCGTAATTATAGCGAATCAAGAGCTAAAATTTTTACCAGAGGTACCTTGATATGTCTTCTCAATACCATAGCGATTTCACCATCTGAATCATTCTAGGAAAAATGTTATAGCAAAAATGGTAAGATGACCTGAAAATAGCATACCGTAGAACACATCACCAAAAGACTTCATCCTCCCTTGAAATCTGGCCTTCTTTACTTCTTATTTACTCTGAAATTTGACTTGTATCAAATAAATGTATAATGATGTTTATTTATACCATTTATGTCACTTCCTTTTAACATTAGGGCCGACTTAACACTTTCTTATTTGTAATTCTTTTCTTTAATTATCTTCAGGGCCTACATGTACTTCCTTCTTCAATTCACTTTGTCATCTTCAAAAATTAATTTCTCCTCAACCATGAGGATCCACATGGCATGCCACATACCGCTGGAAACAACATGATGTATACTATCCATTCATGGGTGTTGTATATGTATGTGCATTGTCCTTCATGTATAAATACCTTTATCAATCTTGCGGTCCAAAACCCATGACTAGGGTTGACATCAATGTCAACAACCAATCTTCCAACAATCTCCCCCTTTGTCATTGATGGCAACACTCATGCTCCCCCTATCATCATGATTCCAATTTCTCTCCCCCTTTGACATCAATTTCAAAGGTTAGGGTTTCTCCCCCTGAGTTTAATGGAAAAATATAACTCTATTCTTTGGGGTTGCTCCCCCTAAACATGTGGCACTCAATAATACTTCATCCTTATTTTTGGTCTTTGGGACATTTTCTTCCTTAGAATCCTTTTGTGTGGATTTTTTCTTCTCTCTCTTCTTCATGTCTAGGATGTATATGTTGTTCGGTCTTCTTGTTGCAGTTGCAACCAATCTTCCTGAGTTATTTTCTCTGATTTTACATTTTTGGGAATCAAACGTAAAAGTGTATCCTTGATCACACATTTTACTAACACTGAGTAGATTATGATTCAAGTCTTCAACCAATAGAACATTCTTTTCTTTTACATTTTTTCTTCCAAGCTCTACTACACCTTCTCCAAGTATTTTGGCAGATGATTCATTTCCAAATGCAACATTGCCACCCTTTCTCTTCAAGCTGATGAATTTGTCTTGATCCCCGGACATGTGTGAAGAACATCCACTGTCTATGTACCATTCATCTTCTTCTTTACATTCTTCAGCGATCAATGCTATTCGACAATCTTCATTGTTTGGAATCTCTTTCCTTCTCCATACTGTGGTTGGCATAGGGACATATTCATTCATATATATGCAATCTCGTGCTTTGTGACCAAGATAATTGCATTTGTAGCATACAATATTTTTTTCCATCAACGGGTAAAATGAATTATAACTTTTGTTGACAAATCCACAATTATTTCCATATCTTCTTTTTACACCATTCATGTTTCTTACATATTTGTTCCTTTCATTGATTCTGCAATTAATTGCCTTATGTCCAAAATTTTTGCAAGTATAAAAATGACCAAGAAAGAAATTTTGATACCTGGGAGTAAGTGACCTTCTTTTTGATGTAGTCCATCTGGGTTGATGATCTACTCTTCTGTAGTTTCCTTCATACTGATTGAAGCTTCTTTGATTCCTAAAGGTAGGAGGTCTTCTTGGATATTCATCTCTTTTGTAATCATTCCTTCTTTCTGGTATCCTGGTCCACTTCTCATCAACTATCTGTGTAGCTCTTTCTTCAACCTTCTTGTTGGTGTTTGCATCTTCTTTGTATGGAGTTTCACTCATGCATCCAATATGTGTTAATTATTTTGGCACTTGATAGTTTCTTAAGCTCTTCCTCAATGAGACAACTTCTTGTTCGAGTTTCTCACAATCTTCTTCTTTCTTTATCATTTTGACCTTCTTTACTTCTACTATTCTTCTTGCTTCTTCGAGTAGAGTTTTCAAGGAAATGGTTTCTTCTCTTGGTTTCTGAAAGTCTTCTAATTGTTTCTTTAATCTTACAACTATCTTTTCATAACTACCCAATTCACTTCTTATTTTTCTACGCATGTCTTTGAGCTTGCTATTTTCAATCTCAACATGCTTCAATTTTTTAAGATTCTCATCTTCTTGCTAGATCATTTCTTCTTCATGATTTTCTTCTTCTTCATTATCATCTCTTGCAATCCTTGGATGAGGAGTTTCAAATTCAACATGTCCTACTCCTTCACAATTAAAGAAAAATAACTGACCTCTATTTTCTTCTTTGAAATCTGAGATGTTGTAATCTTCTTCAACTTCTTCTTCTTCTTTTGCTTCTTTCCTTGCATAACGGTCTTGTAGCTTGTCCCAAATATATTTTTCTAATGCACATGATCCCACCTTGGATTTCACTGAATCTATCAATCCATCCAGGATGGTATCTATTGCCAGTTTGTTGTTCCTTTTTGCTTCCTTCTGAGATGCAGTCTTTGGTTTCTTCAAAGCATTGTATCCTGAAGCAACTGAGATCCAAACATCTACCCCAAGAGATTTCAAGTAAGTTTCCATTGTATTTTTCCAGTATTCAAAATTCCTTCCATCAAATGGTGGAATCCCATTTGGAATGTTGTCTTCCATTTTTGCATAGGATCTTCCTTCCAGTGGTTAAACTGTACCGAAGGTAATCTGCTCTGATACCATTTGTTGATACTGAGAGGGGGGTGAATCAGTATCAAGTACAATTTAAAATCTTTTTCAACTTATACTTAAACCATTCAACTATATCCAATGAGCAATGAACAATAGTATAAGAGTTACACCAATACGCCGCAATACATCATGCATAATATATGAGAAATAATCAATAGTTATTGTTCAAGGGAAGTAATGACTTCCAAAGGTAGCTACAACTTCCAAATGTAAAGGGAAGGATAAACCTCCAAGAGGAAGATACAATCCTCCAATATCAAGAGAGAGTTTAACTCTCCATCCTTGCCCCTTCCTTCCACCCAAGAATATATGAGAGATAATAAAACTTTACATTAAATCATCACCACCAACCAATCATCACATAGAACCTGATAATGCTTCTCGAGATTTCTTCAATTTCTGCAATTCTTCAATTCTTGGAGTACTCTGATCCTATAGATAATATTACTCATTGTATTCTCTGAAACTCCTCCAATTTTCACTCCTTGAATCCTCCCCAAAAAGAGGTTATAGAAATAATGGTAGACTTTATTCAATTCTAGTCTATTCAGGAGAGTGAACTTGCACAGAATACCCCACACTCAATAATTAACATCTGATTCTGAAAATGGCACACAAGAAACTAAAGTCCATACTCTTTCCAATGAAATTTTGCCCACTTCATTTGGATTCTCGATGAAGAATTTATGACTGTTTTACCCAAAACACATGTTTATTGACTAGCTTCAGGACTGGTCACAAACCCTATCTTCCACAGAGTGTATCTCCATAATTATAGCAAATCAAGAGATGAAATTTTTACCAGAGGTACCTTGATATGTCTTCTCAATACCATAGCGATTTCACCATCTGAATCGTTCTAGAAAAAATGTTATAGAAAAAATGGTAAGATGACCTGAAAATAACATACCTTAGAACACATCACCAAAAGACTTCATCCTCCCTTGAAATATGGCCTTCTTTACGTATTATTTCCTCTGAAATTCTACTTGTATCAAATGAATGTATAATGATGGTTATTTATACCATTTATGTCACTTTATTTTAACATAGGTCCGACTTGACACTTTCTTATTTTGTAATTATTTTCTTTAAATATCTTGGGGCCTACATGTACTTGCTTCTTCAATTCACTTTGTCATCTTCAAAAATTCATTTCTCCTTAACCATGAGGATCCACGTGACGTGCCACATACCACCAAAAAAAACATGATGTATACTATCCATTCATGGGTGTTGTATATGCATGTGCATTGTTTGATGTCCAAATACCTTTATCGATCTTGCGGTCCAAAACCCATGACTAGGGTTGACATCAATGACAACAACCAATCTTCCAACAAGTTTTTAAGCCAACCTTTTTCAAGAAAAAATCATAAGAAAATAATCAAGGGCAGTCGGACAAAAGTGAACCCATGATAGCATATTCATTTGGGAAACTGTCAAGGAAGAAACCTATACAATGTTCTAGATGTGAGGGAAATCACTTATATAGGGATTTCCATCACAAAGGTGAAAGCATCTTTATGTGGGCCAATTTTCCAAAAATATTAGAATGACGAGATGAAAGGAAAGAGGGATAAAAGGAGGAAAGTTTTTAAGACAACCTTTTTCAAGAACAAATCGTAAGAAAATAATCAAGGGTAGTCAGCGCAAAGTGAACCCATGATAGAATATTCATTTGGGAAAGGGCCAAGGAAGCAACCTATACAATGTTGGGGATGTGAGGGAAATCACTTATATAGGGACTGCCCTCACAAAGGTGAAAGAATGAGGACTTTCCACGACATTCAAGAGGTTCAAATAGTCAAAGATATGGGAGGGAACATGCCAAGGATTTATGCATCCTTGGAAAACAAGCAAGTAGAATATCAATCCCCTATGATTGAAGTGAAAGGTAAGATTGATAACCAACCCATAGCAATTTTAATTGATTCTAAAGCTATCCATAGTTACATAAACTCTAACATTGTTGAAAGATTCAATTGAAAATGAGTAAACATAAAAAATATTGGTTAGTTCAAGTAGCCACAGGGGCTAAGAAGAAAATCAATGAGCTAGTTGAAGATTGTCCAATAGACATGAATGGACTCAACACAAAGGTAGATGTGAAAATCATACCATTGGATTCTTATGATTGTCTAATTAGCATGGATCAGCTGGAAAAACACCATCTTGTACTAGATTGTTACAACAAGACAATCACATATTTCGACGAGGAAAGGAAGTAGGGAAAGGTTCAAGGCATTCCAAGAGTTGTAGTTGTTAGAGAAATTTTGGTTCTGTAGTTGAAAAATATTTTTAGCAAGGGACGTCATATTTTTGCAACTCATATGGAAGAGGCAGCCAAATATAAAGTGGCAAGCATTGAATACCATCCAATATTGAGGGATTTTGAGAATTTTTGGGGGGAAATCCTAGGATTTCCACCAATGAGAGGCATTGATTTCTCTATTGATTTGGTGTCAAGAGTTTCCCGAGTGTCCAAGACACCTTACTGGATGGGCACACTAGAGTTTAAGGAGTTGGAGATGCAACTTGAAGAGATCTTAAATAAATTATATATACGCCCAAGTGTGTCACCTTAGGGAACCCCAGTTTTGTTTGTAAACAAGAAAGATAGAACCTTAAGGCTGTGTATTGATTTCAGACAACTGAATAAGATCACCATAAAGAACATATATCCTTTTCCAAGGATTGATGATTTATTTTATTAGTTGAAAGGAATAAGAATATTTTCCAAGATTTAATTGAGATCAAGTTATCAAAAAGTGAGGATAAAGGAAGAAGACATCAACAAGAAAACATTCATGACAAGATATGGTCATTATGAATTCACGGTAGTGCCATTTGGACTATCATATGCCCCAGTTATTTTTATGTTCCTGATGAATTGAGTGTTCAGGGAATACTTGGAGAATTTTGTAATTATGTTTCTGGAAGATATACTCATATACTCTAAGTCAGAATAGAAACATGAGTAGCATTTAAGAATGGTGCTAAATTTTTTAAGAGAGCATAAGTTGTATTCCAAGCTAAGTAAGTGCATCTTTTATCAAAAGAATATTCACTACTTAGGGCATATTGTTTCGAAAAATGGGATAGAATTTGATCCTAAGAAGATAGAGGCCATTAGAGGATGGTTGATTATAAGAAATATCACAAAGGTCAGATCATTCGTGGGTCTTTCTAGTTATTACTGAAGATTCATAAAAGGATTATCAAAGGTTGCAAGCCCCATTACTTCTTTGCAAAAGAAGGGAGTGAAATTTGAATGGACTCCCAAATGTGAAGAAATATTTCAACAACTGAAAGACTTTGACAAGTGTCCCCATCTTGAATATTTCATATCTGAATGAATATTTTGTTGTTTGCACTAATGCATGTGATTAATGGGGTCCTCACACAAAAGGATTGTGTGGTATGCTATGAGTCCAAAAACTAAAAGAGCATGAGATGAATTATGCTACCCATGATCTAGAGTTAGCCTCCATTGTTCATGTGCTAAAAATGTGGGGACATTACCTTATGGGGAAAATATTTTAGCTAAGGACATATCACTATGGTTTGAAACATTTGTTTGGCCAACCAACGTTAAATGATAGACAAAAAATGATGGCTGAAATTTCTTAGTGAATATGAATTTGAAATTAAGCATATAAAAGGAAAGGAAAATCAGGTGGTTGATGCACTCAACAGAATAGAACATGAATGCATATTTCATCCATCATCATGTACAACATAGATTTTAAAGATAGAATTTTAGAAGCAGCAAATTCGTATCAGCAATATCTAAAAATAAAAGAAACATTACAAGAAAATTTACAACAGAAATTTAAAGATTATGAGTTGCAAGAGGATAAAATTCTCCATATAGAAGAAAAACATATGTGCCAAATTCTAGTGAGATGAAAAATATGGCATTGAGGGAAATCCACAATGTGCCATATGTTGGGAACCCAAGATATCAGAAGTCAATTGCAACTATCAGGAGCCAATAATTTTGGCCAAGAATGAAGAAATTAGTGGCTAATTATATAGCCAGGTGCCTGGAGTTTTATAAAGTAAATATCGAACATAGACATCCAGTGGGGATATTATAGTCATTTCCCATTTCAGAATGGAAGTGAGAAGTAGTTATGGTGGGTTTTATTACTAAGTTTCCCAGAAAAGTGAAGCAACATGATTCCATCATGGTGGTGGTGGAAAAATTGACTAAAGAAACACATTTTATTCCAGTAAAGACTACCCACAACACAAAAAATATTGCAAAAATATACACAAAGGAAGTTTCTATGCTACATGGAGTTCCCGAGGCAATTGTTTTAGATAGGGATCCAAAATTCACATCCAATTTTTGGAAGGGTTTGTTCAAAGTATTTGGGAAAAATCTAAATCTCAGTACAACGTATCACCCAGATTCACATGGGAAAATAGAGAGGACCAAAAAAATAATTGAAGACATTCTCAATATGTATGTGATGTGCCAACCATCAAAGTGGGTAAATTGTATTCATTTAGTTGAATTTTCTTACAATAATGGGTATCAAGCCTCATTAAAAATGAGTCCATTTGAAGCATTGTATGGATGGAAGTGAGCTGGAATAATCTAGTAGATAGAGTGGTTATTGGAACATATTTGTTGAAGGAAATAGAAGAGAAAATGATAAATATCAAGAAAAATTTAAAGGTTTCCTAGGATAGGAAAAAACGTTAGGCGAACAAGAACATATTTTTGAGAGATTTTAAAGTGGGTGAGCATGTGTTTTTGAAAGTGAAAGCGAAGAGAAGTTCACTAAGATTAGGAAATTTCCCAAAGTTGGCAGCAAGATATTGTGTAACTTTTGAGATATTAGAAAGTATATGTCTATTTGCATACATGATAGAATTACCTACACCCATGAGAGTGCACAATGTATTTCATGTGTCATTATTAAAGAAAAATGTTCCTAAACCTAACCACATAATTGATTGGACTGTGATCTAGGTGGAACACGAAGGGGATTTCTGGGTGGAACCAATACGCATCCTGCACCGGAAAGTCAAAGTGCTCAGGAAAAAAATCATATGGATATAAAAGGTTCAATGGACTTGTTATGGTCTAGAAGATGCTACATGGGAGCAAGAAGAAAACATGCAGGAGGAAATCCCTTGAGCTTTTGACAATTTTGAAGAAAACAGAATATAAGAATGCAAGACTCCATTTTGAGTAGCTAGAGTTATGGAACCACATCTCAAAGTCCTAGCCAACCTACACTGAGGGCCTTGATAAAAGAATGGTACAACCTAATGTATTGAGAGCAGTGAAGGGAGTAAATTACTTAGGTCAATGAGTTGAGAGGGACAATATATTTTGGTTAGAATTGTTGTTGGAGTTGTAAATATTGAAATTTTTTTATTTCTTAGTATTATGATGTAATTTTTTTCATTTACATCGACATAGTGTGCACCAAGGATGATGCAGAATTGTAGGGGAGGGGAAATCTAACATCCCCTCTATAATACCTAATTTAATAATTCTTAATGTAGATATAATGTATGGTTGTGGCTAATCTATGTATGTGCGAATTGTATTTTTGAATTTTAATAATAAAATGTGATGTCAGTTGTTGGGGAACGTGGAAAAATATGGGGGATGATTAATCCACAAGAGAGGGGAATGTCTAAAAATGGCCCAAAGGGGGAATTACCCATTTCTATTAATCTAACCCATTCCTAAAATTTATATTGGTATGTGAACCTTCTAATTTTTCGATTGAGTGTTCCTAAAGCCCAATCATTGAATGCATGTAAGAGAGTGTGTGTGAGGAGTCACATCCCATAGTTATTGGAAGCATGGGGAATAAGTAAAATCATCTTGGATAAGTGTGTAAGTCAAGAAATTAATCCAAGGAGAGGAAAATTTGTATGGGGGTGAAAACAATTTTTGGATAGTCGTATTTTGCATGAACAACAAGTAGAGAACATAAGAGAGGATATTTGGGGTTGGAGAAACCATGGAAGGTGAATTCTAGAGCATATTTGGAGAAAAATATTGAATATCCAGGTTGTTAGGACTAAAGATTTAAATCCTATGTGAGTTGCACTATAACAACAAGTGATTGTTGTTGTTTTCATGATATGTTTTCTAGCAGTAAGCTCCCTTGAGTTTCCCAGTATTGAGATTCATGATCACATGTGCTAGAGAGAACTTGATAAACAAATTGGATGCTTGATAGACTGAGAGAAATGAAAGGATACATCCTTGGTTTAGGTAGGTTGAGAGGAAGAGAGCTAGTGGAAAATTGGGATAGTTGTAGGAGAATGCCAGTGGGTTGTGGGATTCTCTAAGTTGTGAGTCAATAGTGAGAGACAACCATCTTTTGTAGATTTATAGCCCCAACTCAAGGGTGACTTATTGTTGATATTTGGAACAAAAATTCTATGGTTGGGTGAAACGTACTTCTTAATCAACTGGTTGCACAACCATTTTTAAAAGATAAGTGTTTTATCTTGTTTCTGTGTTGCATTATGAGTTTTAACTATTTTGTATTATTTATGTGTTTGAGAACGATTTATATGTTGTTTTATTTGAGTTTATTAGTTGAATTTTATGTTTTTTATAGATTGTTTTATATGCATCTAGTTCATGGTATCAAAAAATGGTTAAACCACATGTTTTCCTATAGTTGGTAAGCTACATGATTAATTACCAAAACATTTAAATTTATGAGTATTTTTGCACGTAATGGACCTTAGTTGGGCCAGGGAACATAACAATTGTCTTAATAATGTCTTCTTCCTTGATTCTCACCAGGTGATATCCTAATCTCAAGTATATCTTTGAAAATGTTTTTTTTCCTCATAGTTGATCAAAGAGGTCATCAATTATGGGTAGAGGGTATTTTTTCTTCATAGTGGCCTTATTCAACTATATAAAATCAATACATAGCCTCAATGTTCCATCCTCATTTTTCCCATTGAGTATTTGTGCTTCCTAAGGTGAATCACTTGGGCGTATGTACCCTTTGTTCAACAAGTCTTCTAGTTGCATTTGTAATTATTTTAATTCTGGTGTACTCATTGTGTAAGGATTCTTTGATATTGGTGCAACTCCCAATACTAATTCAATAGAGAAATTTATATCCATCTTTGGTGGAATTCCTAGTATTTCTTTGAATACATCCTCAAACTCTTGCAATACTAAAATGTCTTCAAGACTTGGCCCTTTGGTATTGTCTGGCTCCCCCACATGAGCTGCATACAATTGATATCATTTTCCTAAAACATCTCTTCAGTTGTGAGGATGAAATCTCCCTTATAGAAATGGGGCTTGTAATTCTTTGCACAATTCTCTACTTTCCTTATTCATCAAGACATATATATGTCTTGTTATGTAAATATAGGACAACATGATGCTATTCAAACCAATACATTTCAATTAGGAAATGATAAGATCCTAATGGTATGATATTTAGATCAACGTTTATATTCAATCCATTCATATCTATTGGAAAAACTCTAACAACTCCATCAATCCTTATTTTGGTTCTAGTGGATAGCTAAACCAACAATGATATTTCAAGTTTACTTTTCATCAAATGAAATATGTCCACCATTTTAGGATTAATGTAACTATGGCTTGATCTTGAATCAATCAAAATAGAAATAGGATGATTTATGATCTTACCTTTGTTGGCACTAAGTTATGCAGTGTTGCTACTTCAGTACATGTGTGTGTGTGCACTGACCTTCGTAACACTGGGGGGTTTAATACCAAAGGTTCATCCAGAGTGTGTCCAACAAAAGCCCCTAATAACTGTCATATCAATCCTTGGTCGAGGTCAAGGAAGGTCTCACCTGAGATGCAGAGAGGATCACAAAGACCATAAGGTCTTATGTCGAGAATGGAGGATCAAACATAACTAACAAAACTACAAATGGCATCCATGTGACTCATATTTGATAATCTCATAGGGACTAAGAATTAACACAATACATGCACATGTTTTACTCATTCATGACAAACAAAAAATATAACATAATTGTGATAGATTTATTAATGAACATATTCCATCATATTAGAGACATGCAATGTATTGAATAATTGAGTAGCATGACATACTACTTCATCTCCTTACTATAAAAATAGTAGGAATACAATAATATGTTCCTTGTTCCAAACTGTAAGACTCAGAAAGATACAAGACACATGAGACTTCACCATACAACACAGGACTATAATAGGTTAACTTAGATCTCTGGTGTTGATGCCTTCCCCAATGCATTAATCCCTTTTCCAGTTTGAAATCTCTCTTTTATATCTCTTTCTGTTGGGGAGTGTTTTCCTTCATTGTTACGCTCCACTCGCTTGTTTGATCTAATGAGCTTGCATGCTTCTAGTACCTATTAGAGCTCCATGTAATTTTTCTGCATCAGGAGAAATATTAACTACCCTGGCCAACTCATCTTTTGGTCGCCCCACGTCTCCATTTGTTGTTGGTAGTAATAATTTTGAGAGATGTCTCAGTGATTCCTTTCTCACTTTCAGTGGGCTTCTTCTTGATTTCTGATGCAACTGAAAAAAATCGGACCGACGCGTTCAACTGAAAAAAATCGAACCAGCACACCCTTGAATACCTTTAGACTTGGTGTGTTTCTCAACAAAACACAGTCCCCTGCATGAACTATGAAATTCTTTCGTGCATCTCCTTAGGTTCTCGTAAAGCTATTGAATGAGCGTGCACAACTTTCATTTGTGCACACGCGCAAAAATAGACCCAAAAATTTGGGTGCCAACATGCCCCCACTACTATTACCTAGATCATCCTTGAGCCAACTGTTGACTTTGGAGGGAGGATAGCATAGTAAGAGAAAATCATCGTTCAGTGAAACCAGAAAATAGGATGGTTGGACCTAAGTAAAAAAATCATCAGAGTAGGAAGGAGGTGCCTCTTGACTCGGGTCTAGGGTTTATAAAGGAAGGGGGTTTAGGGTATGGAGATGGAGTACATGAGTTTATAAGTGTGGAATAGAGAATCAAACTCATGAAATTATGGGAAACATTGTCCTGTAACATAGGGGCCATGAGGAAACGAGAAAAGTGGGGTGTGTAAAGAGGCAGGAGTCTCGAAGGGGAGGACGGGGGTGGTGTAGCTAAGGGAAGAGAAGACACCATGATTCATCATCGAAGGTGATGAAGCATGGAATGAGTTGAATGAATGGTGTCACCTGATCAACGAAGGAGATGAAGCATGACAACAATTTAGTGGTGGAAGAGATAGGATGTTAATAGAGTGGAAGGTCTCCCTAACAGAAGTTGATATATCGCTAAGGAGCGGAAGAATGAAAGTGTGGGAATGGTCGGGTATGGAATAGGCAGTGAAGCGTACATCCCTGAAGAGTGGCATGCTTGAATCAAAAACTCAGGGATGGGTGAAGGAAATATCACTTAGGCGATGGTCCAAAGAAATCGGTACTGGGACATGGAGGAATTTCTCTGTCGAATGTGGGGAGGAGAGGGTGTATTTATATAAGGGGAAAGGAGGAAATAGGGATCTGAAGATATGAGTGTGACAAAGGTGATGTGTCAAGTACAATGTAGAATATGGAGGTGGAGGGATACCAATGTTTATTTTATTTCTCGATGATATGCTTGGATGAATGAAGTGTTATAATAGATGTTATATTGATAAGGGTTGAATTGTGCAGGACTTAAAATGTTATGTCCGGTGGGATAGGGGTACTCCTACTTTGAATATCTTGAAAGGAGATTGCTAAGCCCTAATATTGGCTCATTACCCCTTAATTGGGGCATATTATATTAGTAATGTTATTTTATTTATGTCAGATTTAGGCCATTAGTTGTAATTATACCTCCTAGTCTCTTAAATATACCAAGGAGACATTTTCATTTTGAATCATCTTGTACTTGAACATTTAAGTGGGGTAAAAGGAGGTTTCCCCCTTGAAGAGGCTTATTATCTTAAATTATCTCTTTTTCAAGGCATTGAGTACTTTTTCTGAGGTTTTTCTATGCTATATTGATATTTGGTTCTTAACAGAGATAAAGTTGTCTCACAATATTATTTGTTTGTGTGAATGAAGTGGAATGACGGTTGAGTGGATTGATCCCTCTTTGTCCTGACAACTTCCTGGTTGATGCAAGAGTCGCAATGATGCTTGAGGATACTTATATTCTTGATAAATAGGATCCATTGATTGCTATCGAAATCTATTGGTAGGAGGATTTCATACATAAAACTCAGAATGAAAATGGAAGATACTTATGCATGAATTGACATGGCTAGGAGTGG
>ML835397.1:89710-105717 GCA_009831015.1 Picea engelmannii | reverse complement strand
TGCTACCTTTCAGAGAGCAATGGATATTGCTTTCCGAGGCTTGATCAATCATTCCGTAGTAGTCTACCTAGATGATGTGACCGTTTACTCTAAAAACAAAGACGATCATCTAGCTCACCTACGAGCTGTTCTGCTACGATGTCATAAATTCGGCATTTCCTTGAACCCTAAGAAGTCCATCTTTGCAGTAGAATAGGGTAAATTACTAGGATTCATTGTGTCTAGTGATGGAATGATTATTGACCCCGAGAGGACACAAGTCATCGCTAAACTCCCCCCACCTACCTCCAAAAAATCTATGAAGTCCTTTCTAGGCCAGATCAATTTCGTGAGAAGATTCGTCCCCAATTTCTCCGAAATGGTCAGACCCCTCCAGAACCTAATAAAGAAGGACACCCATTATCACTGGGGACCCACTGAAAACCAAGCTTTTAACGATATAAAGAAGGCCATAATTGATGCTCCGTCTCTCATGAGCCCTGATTTCTCTCAATACTTCACACTCTATACTTTTGCCTCTGATTGTTCCTATGTCGCAGTTCTAACTCAGAAGAATGCCGAGAACAACGAAGTACCCATCGCTTTCATGAGCTCCGCTTTTAAAGGTGTTGATCTTAACTACCCAGCAGTCGATCGACAAGCCTACGCTGTCTTCAAGGCAGTTAAGCATTTTCGATCTTATCTTTTGAAGTCAAGAACAAAGGTTATTGTCCCTTACCCTGTCGTTAGGAATTTGTTAGTGCAGAAAGAGCTAGGAGAGAAAAGAGCTAACTGGGTCACCTCCTTGCAGGAATTTGACTTAGAAATCACCCAAGCTCAAATCGTGAGAGGCCAAGGGTTGTGTAAATTGGTGGTTGATTCGGAAACTGAACAACAAGAAGTTAATGACACGTCACACCTAGAACTACATGATCATAATTTGATTTGCTGTACTCAAAACCTCGTAAGTCCTTGGTATGATGATATTAGATACTATCTTCTACATGGATCAGCACCCTGTCATCTTGACCCTTCCAAAAGAAGAGCTTTGAGATTAAAATACGCCTCCTTTCATCTGGTTAACGGTATACTTTTTCGTCATAATTTTGATGGTGTACTGATGCGTTGTCTAGAAAAAGACGAAACAGATAAAGTCTTGCTTGAGTTGCATGCAGGAGAAGCTGGTGGTCACTTCGGTGGCGATACCACTGCTCATAAAGTCTTAAGAGCCGGTTACTACTGGCCAAAACTCTTTAGAGACGCCCACGCCTTGTGCCGAAAATGTATCATCTGTCAAAAAGCGTCATGACGTTTGCAAAAACCAGCTTTCCCTTTGCAACCCGTCACAGTCGATTCTCCTTTCCAGCAATGGGGCCTTGATATCATTGGTCCTATTAACCCTTCATCCTCACAACAGCACAAGTATATTGTGACAACCACTGATTACTTTACTCGATGGTCTAAAGCCGTCGTGCTAAGAACTGTTAACACAAGTCAGGTAATCTCTTTTCTTAACTCGCATATCATTACTCATTTTGGCATACCTGATTGTCTCGTATTTGATAACGCCTCATACTTTTCCTCTCTTGAGATGAGTAACTTTGCCTTAGAAAAAGGAATAAATCTTAAGTATTCCGCGAGTTACTACCCCCAGGGTAATGGCTTAGCAGAATCAACCAACAAGAACTTGATCAAGATAATCAAGAGAACCGTGGCTGAAAATCACAAGAACTGGCACAACGCACTACTTAATGCACTGTGGGCTGACAGGGTAACACCCAAAGCTGCTACAGGTAACTCTCCCTTTTTCCTCGTTTATGGCAGAGAAGCCATTTTGCCACCTCATATTCTTCTTCCTTCACTACAATTGTCACAAAAATCTCAAGAAGAAGAATGTCCCCCTTTAGAAAGCCTTATTAACGCTTTGATGAAGTTAGAAGAAGTAAGAAACCAAGCCAAGCATAAATTGGATCAACATCAACAATTGATTAAAAGATGGTTCGATTCTAATTCTGCTTCTGATAGAAATTTTGAAGTTGGCGATCTCGTCTTAAAGTGGGACAAACCACACGAAGGGAAGGGTGAACACACTAAATTCCAAAATTTGTGGCTTGGGCCATTTTTGATTGTTGAAAAGTTGGGTCCTAGTTCCTTCCGTTTGCAGAGTCTTGAAGGGCAGCTTGACACCTACCCGGTGAATGGCCAAGCCCTGAAAATATACTTTGCCTGATTTTTATCTTTGTATATTATGTAAATATTTCCTCTGTTTTTATATTTGCTTTCGTTTTCGTTTTATGATTTTGATTTGATTGATCAGTTTGGTGTGTTTTGAAACATATGCATGCTTATATACTGAGCCATTCAGACCTAGACTACGAGAAAAATTTCTTCGCTGAAATAACTTCTTGAAGATTGCACAAACATCAGTGATTTATATTTCTGAAAATGATATTGGAAAATGTTGTTTGAAAGGAGTTACTAATTTCAATATCTAAGTGAAGTTTGTTGTGATCATCTTTATCTTTTTACGCTGTCCCTTTTCCGTAAAGTTATAACTCAAAAGGATGTCTCCCTGTCATGATGAGTTGTTTTAGAAATAAAGCATTTCTGGAGATGAATAAGGACAGTATTAAAAAATTCTGATGAGGTCTAAAAAATATGAGAAAATATCAAGATTTTTCAGCGTCACCCCGCTCAGCTATCCATAAAAAGAAAAAAGAAAATAAAATAATAAGAGTTGTGGGAAGTGTTTGTAAACCCGCCGGGATACTGAACAGGTCCGCTGGCAGCGGGTAAATGCAAGCATGACGCCAAGACAACTTCGCCGGGGTACTGAACAGGCCTGCTGGCAGCGAAGCAATGTCAGGTAAATGAAAATCTAAAAAATTATTTGAAACCTCTTTTAAAAAGTCCTTTATTCTAATCTAGAGCTTCTTGACAGGATAAAGACATCCGAGTGGGTTAAATGGAAACCCTGTCGAGGCTATGGACGCCTGCTGGCAGCAGTGGCCATGCCAACAGTATTGAATATTTTATCATAAAAATCATAACTTGCCGATCTTTAAGACTGTATTAGTTTGCATCTTTTGAAACTTCGCTTGAAAAGATAGTAGATGATGATGTAGTACGATTTTCTGGTTGTTGTTTTAGATATCTTGTTGCTTTCAAAAAGATAAAGAACGTAACAGTTGTAGATTCATTTTATGAATGATAGCTTTGTCTTCTTCGTAGATTGAATTGATATATAAGTTTGCTGCATAATAGGTTTCCCTTATTGCAGAGATTTATCATCTTAAAACTGTTATGATTTATTTTATGTCTTGTTTGTCCTGTAACATACTTCAAGAAGCAGCATAGCTGATCGTTTTCGAGAAGCTTAAGGACTAAATGGTGTGAATTTCTTCCTCCAACCATCTTAAGAAGTCATCTTACACAGGGCAGACTTGGAGCGTTTCCAGGTCAATTAGTTAGATGTTTACTGTTTATATTAAGTAGTTTAATATAAATGATAGTTTAGTTAGATTTATATTAGATCGTTTAATTTCAGTAAATTATATTAGATTGTTTAATTTCAGTTAGTTTACTTTCTTATTCATAAATTATAAAATCAAAAAAGAGTTATCTTCGTTGTCGTGGGACAACAAGCAAATTAGTTTCACAGGTTTTATTCAAATTTGTAGATTGTATACAATGTATATTTGTGAATAAACTGTAATTAAATTGGTAATTAGATAGTTGATTTGAGTTATTATAATCGCAGATAGTATCTTGTATATACAGTAGTTAGTTAGAATAGTATAGTTAGTTTGGTTTGTTTTATTAGTTTCTAGTTTCCTTTATTAGTTCGGTTTCTTTTATTAGTTTAGTTCTTTTTATTTGTTTTATTAGTTTCTAGTTTCCTTTATATTTCTTAACTCGGATCACATTTCTCTTTGGTTTCCATACGAGACCTTAGGGCGGCCAACGGAGCCGTTAAACTCGTCAGGGTGGTCCATTCCAAACGACTTGGGTTATTTAGACAACCTCGGACCGGTTCCACTCTCCCAGTTGACGGACGGTCAGTTTCGCCCGTCAACAAGTCGGAATTTCAAAAATCCAACTTTTACCCCTTCAAATCTGATCTGCGGATTTCTGGACTAGTGCTTCTAGTTTTCTGGTACTTCTGGTACTCTGGTACTTCTGGTACTCTGGTACTTCTGGTACTTCTGGTACTTTGGTTTTCTGGTTTTCTAGTACTTTGTGAAACTAGGGTTTCACTTTCTGGGAGATCTAGCCACTGAAAAGGTGTGCTCTAGGTGCCAAATTGATCCTTGGGGGAGGGCGCAACTTTCTAGGAGGTTAGGGGGTTGAAAACAAATACTTTTTAAAAACCCTAATTTTGGGATACGGTAAAAGTGATGTTTTTCCTCTTGCAGATTGTGCTTCCTTCAGGTTGGCTCTGAAACCATGTTAATGTTTATGCCATTATTATAGTTCTTTGCATTTCAATAGATAAGGGCATCATAAGAACAATATCACTGAGAAATACACATCCACAAGAGACATAGCATTTATCCTGGTAAACCCTCTAGGGGAAGAAAACCCAACAAAACTTCCTTATCATAAATAGCTTATACAATGTTCAAGAGATAACTCAAACCAATAAAGAAACTCCTCCTCAAGAGATGCGCCACCCTTCTTCTCCTCTCTCCAACTTGTAATTGCATCTTGCCTCATAAGAGAATGAGCAAGTGAAGTGTGTTTGAGAAGTGAGGCGCTAGCCTCTTATTTATATCAATCTGGCATGTGTGAAGAGTCACCATCTGGCAGGGATGACCTCTCACTCTGGGTGGGTAAACCCACCTTTAATTAATTCTGGCCCTTTCATTATAACTGTTGGGGCCGACTTCTTATTCATCACTTTGTAATTGTCCGATGACCAATCCGCAAAAGGGGATTTGGTCCTTATTCAATTACTGACATTATTAATCCTCAATGGGGATTAATCCAATAACAATAATAATAATAATAATGACATGATTAATACACAATGGGGATTTAATCCAATAACAAAATAATAATAAGAATGCTTTTCGCAGTTACATTATTTCAACAACTTGCTCACAACTTTTGGATCTCTTAGCAACCACAAACAATAGTGCAATAAGGTATTGACTTGATCTTTTGCCTCTGCCATACAACCGAGGTCATGTAAGGCTTTTGCGCATGTTGTTTGTTGCAACTCTTATTGGAATTGTTCATATTCTTCCTTCTCAACACATCACAACATAGTTTTTATATGTGATTCTTCTATTGATATTTGGGTGGCGCGTTGGATTTCTTCATGCACATGAACTTCCTTGAAATATATCTGTGTTGTCCATTGTAGCTCTTCACACACAAGTTCTTCCTCTAACGACCTTTGTGTTTCTTGCTGTACTTATTCATGGATTCAAGATTCTTCTAGAAACCTCTATGTGACCCTTTGAAATTACTCCTGAACCCATTCCTCTTCAAGGGACCTATGAGTCGCATGTTGTAGCTCCTTGCGCGGTCATTCTTCCTCCAAGGCTCACTATGCATTGCACAGAAACTACTTATGTTGAGAAACATCAAAATTAGGAGGGGAATTGGGGGGCTTCCTGATCTTTCCTTCTGCTTGCTAACCCAAACTATCTCTAGGTTTGAAATATTCTCATGTCTTCACCCCTACATGGGTTACTACCTGGAAATTTCCTTCTCCCTTCTTCTTCTAGTTTTTTTTATGACGACATCCACCATGTTTCAGTTACCCTTCTTTTCCTCCCACTTTTTCAACAAATCTGGACAATCCTCAATTACATGTTTGGGACTATAACAATATGCATAGAGCATGCGTGGCTTAGTGAAAAACCATGATAAATGACCAATCTCACCACAATTGAATCATGTGGGGGCTCTACCACCTCCTCCACCATATCCTTGTCCTCCACCACGTCCATACCCACCTCGAGTTCCTCCTTGATATATGCCTCTGTCGTCGGCCCCACACAAACCACAATTAAAGCATGTGGGGGGTATTCCACCTCCTCCACCATTCCTCATCCTCCACCACATCCATACCCACCTTGATTTCCTCCTTGATATCTTCCTCTGTTTTAAGCCCCAAACTCACCACTCTTTTTTCTTCTTTCACTCAGAATGCATCCCGAGTTTTATCTTTCTTCATTTGGAGGGAGTGGTAGTTGTTGATATCATGGCCAACAAACTTATAAATTCACAAAAGGGGGTGTGATTTTATTCTTGATACTTTTTTAATTTGGGGCAGTGAGGTGGAACATGGCCCCACTGTTAGCATATTTCACACCATTCTAACTATCTAGATAGAAATGGACTCGGTGTGCTAGTCGCCACTTAATTTGGAAGGACTGGGCAGTCCTCTCGTTGATGTCCTTCTGAGAGGCATGTAGTTCACCACACATGTTCGCATGTGAATTAATCCTTGGACATATCATGTAATTGTATTGTTAGGTTGGATATTTGCAGTTGAACCTGCTTCAACCTAGCTGATGTTTATGCACCTCCAGGTGTAGCTTCCAAGCACTTCGTGATTTTAACTACCTTTGACTAAGTCGTCACCTTTTGTTGGGTGAGTAGGACTCAGATATCGGGTAGAAACCCCGCAATGAACCATTTTTTTTTTCATTCTATATCTTTAGCATCAACCTATCCAACAATATTTTGAACCATTGTTCATGGTCCCAGATAGTCTCTCCTTCCTTCTGCATGATTTCCTTGATTTTTGTAATGCATTGGAACTCTGACTTCAACTTCTGAAATTTCTGAAGCAGATCCTATTTAATATAATCCAGGGACCTCGCCTATCCTATTGGCACAATAGAATTATATTTCATGTACCACAGTAGGGCCTGATCCCTCAACCTATTCTCCAATTGCATGATCTTAGCTGCCTCATCTATAAATCTCTTTATAGACCATGTTTCTTCATAGGTGAACCAATGTTGCTCAACATCATCCTTACCCATTCCATGGAACACGGGAAATATCAACGTACTATCTTGATTGGACATATTGTGACCAAGGTTAGTTCCACTCTTTGGATTGTTTTTGTCTAGATCCTTCCACACCACTATCACTTAAGGTCAAGTATTGTTGACGTTACCTTCTCCTTCACTCATGTTGTCACTTCTTTCCTCTTCTTTTATCTCTTCAACTTCAACCTCTTCACTATATGTTGTGTGTTCTTATTGATTAAAAATGTGCAAGGGGGGTTAATACCATCTTCCCCTAAAATTTCTTGTGAGGGGACCCAAAGAACCATCTAGTTGCAGCCATGAAAGACCATCCAACATTATCAGTTCACCTATCCCACCACTAGGGGAGCCTCCATCTTCCTTCCCATCCAATACATCCACATCCTGCGCCTTCTCCTCCTTATATGACTACGCACCACTATTGTGTGCTCTTTTCGTCAAGTTGATCTACACACTGCCACCATGTGAGTCATCTCCCCACCTGATTTGTTCATTTCCACCTTGTGTAGAGTCACTTTATCTACTTAGTACATGAATTCTTTGTGCACCACTCATTGGGATGCTCAATGTACCACCACTACACCAAGAGACAATATCTCATTGGATTGGTGCCCCACCGTACTGTGTGAAAAAATATCTTATTGTCAACACATGATTGTGTGACACTTCCTCTTTTGAGTCCATCCGTGCACCACAAATGTTTTTCCATGCACCACGCATGTACGCTCCTCCTCTTCTCAAGGTTGTGACATACCACAATAGCCAAAGGGTATGGGCTTCATCACCTAGGCCCTCACTACCACTAATGTCACTACTAGTATCTTCTATTCCAAGCATTTTCGTAGGTCGGGTCTCTCATGTGCTCCACTATGGAACAACATCCTCTCCCACACCATTTCTTAGCATGATATTTCTCTTCATTCTGGGCCTGACACCTCATTGTGCACCCTTGGCTAACTCTTCTTTATCCGCTCATCTCTTCTTGCATATCTTTAAAATCTCTTTCTCTTCTTCTCTTTTGGGTCCATTCCAGTCCTCATCTGAACAACTTCTTGGATCCTCCTCACTAGATCCATACTCTAGCTCTTTCTTTTTCTTACCCTGCCTTTTTCAAAACCACCCCTAGCGATAGGTAGTTTACTCAACCATTCTATTAGGATCCATGCACATCATTCTTTTTTCTATGAAAAACATATTGATCCAAAAGGGGATCTCTTCTAACATCCATGTTCTAGGACCTTCTACAAACTTTCTTTCAACCCTATTGAAAGAATCACTATATTCTATAGCAAATTGAACAATATAACCTTCTTTTACTTGGGAAAACTAGAAGTCAATGGCCCTAGTCCACTTGTTATCCAATTCCTTCAGTCTATAAATATTGTCTTGATGATCCATATGGATATCAGTGGCCACCTACTTATTCCAACTGGCTCATCTTGGCAGTTTTTCAGTTTGGCAATTTTTTCTAGTTTTTGCGTCGTGAACTTCAGGGGTAGTTTTTTAGGCCCTAAAATGTTTTTTTAGGGATCACCATAGTAAAATATAGACAAAGTCACAATTTGAAGGCATAATGTGTATTCCTCGAATATACCTTTCCAATGGGATATCATGCGCCTAAAATAGAGATGGTATGCAAAAGTTATGACCTCGGGAAGTTGATGTACCAACTTCCCCAATGGAGCCCACATGACTCTTGGAACTTCATATTCTAGGGTTAGGCTTTTGGATTTCTAGGGTTTTGGCATTCATGTTTATTGTAAAAAGGATTTCAGAGCCTCATTATACTCATCTTCTTGTGAATGAGCACAACTGTCACATCTCTTCTAAGAGATAAGCCTCCACCATTCTAGGAAGCTTGTTTCAGTCTGCAATTTACACTTTAAACATATTTATTTATTAATAGAATCCAAGTTATAATTTATCTTTTTTTTGTTCATTGAATCTCTATGTTAATAATATAAATCTATATTCATTTCATTTTGCTCATAAAATCTAGATCAATGGTATCAGTGCGATCTAATCCTTCTCGTTATTAATGCATGTCCCTGACAAGGCCAGGGTACAAAGAATTGGGTCTCGAGATTGTTTCTCTTGAGGAAAAAGGCTCTCTCATGCCCAATCAACCTTCCATAGTGGGAGAAAATAAATACGATGGGACATGAGATCCTTTCAAATTCTTTCTCGAGGAATCCCTCACGCAACATAGGAACGAGATGATGGATATTTTTTCACAAATCCTTCGATGGTTACCAAGAGGCGATGGATCTTCCTTGAGAAGAGGTACCACCCCCTTCAAGGTATATATCAACTTTTTTGTTCCTACATTTGAATTTCATATAGATGCATATTCTATAGAAAAATGGTCGAATATGCTAGAAGGGTATTTTTCTCTCCATAACTTTTCGAATAGAGAAAATATTACTTTTGCGCTCCTCAAAGTCATCCCACATGTCAAATATTAGTGGGTGACTTTATGTGAGAAAAAGGAAACAAAGGAAGCCTCATTATTTACAGTCATACTCACCTAGGAGTCCTTCAGGGATGCCATTAAGGAAAAATATTACCCTGTCGGAAGTTATGACGACCTGTATACAAAATGGACCACACTATGGCAAGAAAGGGACCAAGCAATGTCGAAGTTCACAAATATATTCCATACCTTGCACACAAACATGGGTATAAAATATTCTAAGAAACATATGATTCTCAAGTACAGTGATGGTTGGCATAGATACATCTAGGAAGAAATGGAATTTCTGGACATCTCTTCCTTAGGCATGGCCTATCGATATGTCATCAAAATCAAGCAAAAACTTAATAAAAAAACATGGGATTTTATCTCTCGAAACCCCTCATAGTAGAAGTAGGGAAAGGGAATCCCTTTTTGAAATGGATACTTGACACTAAGAGGGGGGGTGAATCAATGTCACAAAACTTTGGAAAATTTTCCACTTTTCATAAATTAAGTGAACAACTTATATTTATTTCATTTTCTCAACCAATATATAAAAGAATAAATAATTTATTTATTTATTTAACTTGAATGAATACATAAGATCAATATTTTAATTTCATCTTCAAACAATTATGAGAGACCCAACTCTCTATTACAAGACCCAGCTTGTAGTTCTTAGATCCAACTGAGAAATAAGAAATCCAATCCTCATAACAAGTCCCAGCTTGTTGATCTCAAATCCAACTGAGATGTGAGGAATCCAATCCTCATACAAGACCCAACTTGTAAACATGCACCAACATGATAGAATGAACCTTCATTCAATCCATGATATATAAATATATATACTTCAACAAATTCAACTTCCCTTTCTTCTCACCATTCTTTCTTGTTTATATAGTCTTCCAACTGGTGTGAATTTGAATCATTGTCTTTTGATATTTGGACCATTGTACCTTTTCATTTAAATGATAATATTAATCTTTAAATAATATCATTTTTCCTTTTATCCTTTGTTCATAATGCTCATGAATTAACTCTCTTTTAATCATGACTATGTGTAGGTTATTTTGTCTTCATGAGTTGATCACATACATGGATCGATTCATTATATCGTACTCATGGTTCTATTGTGTTCTTAGTTCACCAACAAATCATATTTGATCTTTTATCAATTCTCTGTATTGTTATAGTATTAACTCTCTGTCAAATTAAATCTGTATGAGGTGCTTCCTTCAAACCATTTACATATGACCATATGCACAAAACCACAAGATCATTAATTTAAGCGTTGCCTCTTCTTTTACCCTTATTTCTCTATTCCATATCCTCGTAGGTGGTTCCTAGGCGCTAGGATAAATAAGTGCTTGATCACTTGTCAAGATCTACAGTCACATTTTAATCGCACGATGAGATGGATGATTGTCGTTACTTTGGGACTTTGTCCTTCACAACATCCAGCCTCTTTACAAATCTCTCGAATAAAAGACGTGTTTCCATAATATTCAACAGTTGAGAATGCTCTCCAAAGTAGATCAATAGTTAGCATCACTTCATGGTTTACTCTTATTCTATCCTTCCACTATACTTGATCAATGGTCGATAACGCTCTCGAATTAGATCAACAGTTAGTGTTAACTTTGTCCTTTGACACTTCGGGTTATTTCTCCTTCATATCCCTTCAATCTTCTAGAGTTCATTTTGTTGAAGTAGACCGGATGGTTGGATGTTATTTGCATGATGAAAGGTTTTCGTTCATTTTTGAACTTCAAGACTTCGGCTATTTTCTGGTGGTGAAGCTCCCTAAGTACAAAATCCCAGAGTGACATAACTTGTTGATGTCATTTTTTGACATGGCACTGACTGAGTGGTTGCCACATGTCACTTATATTCGTGACTCACGCATACCTGAAAATGCCAATTGCACTTTGACACTTGTCTTCATCTGATTACGCCACATGTCCTTGTTTACATAGATCTTCTCATGTGGCACATGTTCTTCTCCTGGATCTAATGATTTTCCTAACTCCCGAAATGTATCTTAGATTGACGAATGAGAGTGACTTCGAAACTTCGGCCTTTGAGTGAACTCATATGTTTTGAATCCTTTTTCGCCGAAGTGGTCAACGTCGAAGTTGACCATTATTCTGATCCAATGACCATCATGTATTGTCTAGATTTGATGGTCCTCATTTAACCTGAAAAATATTAACTCAATCCAATGGCTATCATAAATTTGGGTAATTGGGATCTCAATCCTTTTGCCTTGCTTATCCTATCCTTCTACTTTCTTTGATCCAATGGTTGGGATATTTCCCAAAGTGTTCCTTAGATCGGACGACTTGCGTCTACTTTGGGACACTTTGTGTCTCACCCTATCCTTCCACTAAACTTGATCCAATGGTCGGGATACTTTCCGAAGTGTTCCTGAGATTGGATGACTCATGTCCACTTCGGGACTTCGGCCTTTCTTACTTCTCGTTTTACCCGAAGTGTAACCTCCTCAAAAATTTTAACCTGAAATGAATGTTGTTCGTTGATCGTGATCTTATATCGACGGTTCGATCTATCTACGATGTTTCTTTTCCTTGTTTTAAATCCAACGACTCTTTTTTTTCCCAAAACGTTACCTACGATCGAATGGCTGACGTTTATTTTGGAACTTCAGGTTTGACTAAAATTCCTTCATGCACATTTCCTTCGATCGATTTTACCTGAAGTGGTCAATGTCAGGATGATCATGCCTGTGTCACTTCCATGATCTATGGTCCATGAATTAATCTATCCTTCCACTCAACTTGATCCAATGGTCGATAATTCTCTCCGAGAAGATCAACGATCAGGGATGATTGCGGGGTCCTCACTAACACAACGTTTAAAACTATTGTTGAGTTCCACAATGGAAACTGCTTGTTTGGTAGTGGAACTGATGCCAACTGTAGATCTATTAGCGGGTGACGATCAACGAAATAGAATAATTGTACGAATGGAATTAATGCATTTTTTAATTCTCCCTTCCCGCTCTGTAATCAATCCATGCCCTTGATATGGCGCTTGTGTATCCAACGGTTACGACTTGATTTGATAGTGTTTCTGCAATGCACTTTTCCTTCTGAGCTTTGAACTCTTCATATTATTTGACATTTTCATTCTCTGCATACTTTTTGAAATTTTCATTCTCTGCTAACTATTATACTGTTGAAATCAATGATAATTTCATCAATGATAACTTATCATCACATCACAATGACATCGACTGTTGACATCAATGCCAATATGTCCAACAATATTCCCCTTTGTCATTGAGGGAAACACACTAAATTCATACACAAACTCCCCCTGTGATGATGCTTTTCTCTATGAAGTTACTCTCCCCCTTTGACATCAATGGCCAAGGGTTGCTCCCCTTATGATCAAACTCTGTCTGTCTGCATTTTGTTGACCAAAATATGAACTTGGGTAACTCCCCCTACATGCATGCTCTGCCTGCCATAATTGAATAACTCCCCCTATCAATATGATCTCTCTACCTCTGACTACTCTCCCCCTTTGTTTCTGAAAGGGTAGCTCTTCCTCACAAGGTCTCTTCTCATGTTAATTTTAAAAACTCTTGGCATAATCCTTTGATTTTGTAGAACCCAATTTAAACTTCTTTTTGTATTTTCTTTCTTTGGCTAACAAATTATGACTTCATCAGAATTTGAATTTGTCCCATATTCTTCTATAAGCACTTCCTTTTCTTGGGCTTGATTTATTTCATACTGAATTTCACATTCTTTATTAGGACCTTCACCCATCATGTTCTTATTATTAATTTCTTCATTTTCAGGTGTAATATCATCTTTCTTTCTTTCTCCTTCATATTTTCTTCTCCATATCTTTCTATGAGATATTCCTCTTTTTGGATCTTCTCTTTATAATTGTGTTTTTGGAGATTTGTCATCTCCTTTATTTTTCCAACTTTTATTAGGTTTTGTCACTGACTTGAATGACTTATTCAAATATTGACTCTTTGTATTCTTGCAGTTTTGGGATTTGTGCCCAAACCTATCACAGTTCTAACATCTCATTGTATGACAAAATTTTGTTTTGTGCACAAAATAATTACATCTCCAACATCTAATTGAGTTTTTGGATTTTCTTATATATCATTCCTCTAGTTTCTTGCAGTCTGTTGCTTTATGGCCAAAGCTATGACAAGAAAAGAAATAGCCATTGAAGGTGTTTCCATTCTTGATTTTATTTTGGCTTGAGAAATATGTCATTTGATTTTCTTCTTCCTTTTTACTTCTATAGCTTCCTTTCTTAACAAATTTCATGACTTGTAAATGCTTTGTAATTGCACCTTTTTCCTTTTGAGAAGGATGATCCTTTCTCATCTTTGTAAATGGTGTTCCACTTGTCATTGTCTTCTTTCCTATTGTATCCAAGACTAGTTTTGTCATCAACTGATCTTCAGCTCTTCCAAATCTTATCTAGGATAGCTGAGCTATTCTGGAAATTGATAATCTTATTTGTCTTTTCATTCATTTGTTTGAGATTGACTATTTATAACTTTAATATTTGACATAATTCTTCCTTTTTAGTCAACTGAATCTTCAGGGCTTCTTCCACTTCTTTAGCGTGTTCAAGATGAGTCTTTAGATTGATGACTATTTCTTCTATCTCATCCAAGACTTATTTTCATTTAATACTTTTGTCATATGTCTTCAATTCTTCCATATGTTTTGTTAGATCAAAAACTTTAGTTTTTAGTATTTTGATTTCTTCCTCGTATTCTAGTTGAATCCTTTTGAGGTTGATGGCTTCTAATTCAAACATTTGGCATGATTCTTCCTTTTTAGTTACTTGGATCTTTTGGGCTTCTTCCTTTTTCTTGGCTTCTTCAAATTGAGTCATTAGGTTTGCATTAATGCTTTCATTTATCTTTTTGAAATTGATGATTTTCAATTCCAACATGTGGTAATAATTGTCTTTCCTTGTTAACTGGATCTTTAGGTCTTCTTCACTTTCTTTAATTTCCCCAAGTTGAGTGTTTAGACTATTAACTAATTATTCTAATTCTTTTAGTACTTCTTTTCTTTTACTTCCATGTGTCTTTAATTCTTCCATCTCTTCTGTTAGATTAATAACTTTGGTTTTCAATATTTTGATCTCTTCTTTTTCTAGATGAAACTTTTGTTCATGCTCTTCATGGTTAGATTGATCTAACTGTTGAAGTTTCTCCAACTCTTCAAAAGTGCACATGACTGTGTATTCAATATGGTCAAGAACATTCACAGGAACTTTAATATGCATATAATTTCCTAGTTGCATACGAATCTCATCTATTGCAACTGTAACATCAATATTAATATTATGTGATTTTTCTTTAGTGATTACTGAGGTATGCCTTAATTCCTGCATTTCATTCTGATTAGAAATATTTTTCTCTGTATTATGTTTTTCAATCTGATTGGAATTCTCATTTTCTTTATCTTGTTCCTTATCTTGATAAGAATTCTCTTCTTCTGAGTTTTGTTCTTTATTCTGATAGGAATCCTCTTTATCTGAGTCTTGTTCCTCACTTTGATTGGATTTCTCTTCTTCTTGTGTTTCATTCTGATAACAATTTTATTGTTGGAGCCATAATTCTTTAGCATATTTGTAGTGTCTCATATTTTCTTTGACTTCATCTGACAATCCATCCTAGATTGCTTTTAAGGATACTAAATTGTTTCTCCTTGCTTCCTTTAAAGTTTTGGTTTTGCTCTTTAAAGTAGTTAAGTTCTAGGGCTTACTTACTACCAAATCCCAAACTCCATATCCTCTTGAATTCAAATATCTTTTCATATTTTCCCTCCATGATGAATAATTTGTTCCATCAAATAAGGGAGCTTCATTTGTGGAGATAACAATTTGTCCACCCATTTCTTCTTAATCTACCTTTAGTTTTAAACTGTGTTGAAGGAACCTCGCTCTGATACCAACTTTTGAAATGGATACTTGACACTGGGAGGGGGGGGTGAATCAGTGTCACAAAACTTTGTACAATTTTCCACTTTTCATAAATTAAGTGAACAATATTTATTTATTTCATTTTCTCAACCAATATATAAAAGAATAAATACTTTATTTATTTATTTAACCTGAATGAATACATAAGATCAATCTTTTAATTTCATCCTCAAACAATTATGAAAGACACGACTCTCTGTTACAATACCTAGCTTGTAGTTCTCAGATCCAACTAAGAAATGAGGAATCCAATCATCATAACAAGTCCCAGCTTGTTGATCTCAGATCCAACTGAGATGTGAGAAATCCAATCCTCATACAGGACCCATCTTGTAAACAGACACCAACCTGATAGAATGAACCTTCATTCAATCCATTATATATAAATATATATACTTAAACAAATTCAACTCCCCTTTCTTCTCACCATTCTTTCTTGTTTATATAGTCTTCCAAATGGTGTGAATTTGAATCATTGTGTCTTTTGATATTTGAACCATTGTACCTTTTCATTTAAATGATAATATTAATCTTTAAATAATATCATTTTTCCTTTTATC